>JAMKCH010029922.1:0-61864 GCA_023653785.1 Ophioderma brevispina
GACCACCCGAAAGAACCTATCCCATCGACCGTGATCCCGTGGGCTGCCCCTAGAGTTCCCCAACCTATGGAAGGGGGCCCGCCTCCTCCCCCTGTAGCCCGACGGGAGAGAGAGACCCTCAACCGAGTCCCGACCTCGAACCCAAGTCCCGACCTGCTGTGGGAGGAGGGGGATAGGGGCGGACTTCCTATGTAAACACGATCATTGGATGGTATGGGGCGGTAAAGCCACCGACCTTCCGCTTCAAGTTATATGCATCCGCTCCCCATCATCCCCCCGGGACTGGGAGCGACAAGGAGCGGGGGGGTCAGGGGTGGACTCGCTACTGAACCCGATCATGTGATGGTAGGTGCTGTCAACCCCGACCTTCCCCTCGTTCTAGAAATCAGCGACCCTTCCGACCCCCCCCCTCCCCCGGGACCCGATCAATACCAGGGGGAGGGGGCCGGGATCGATATTGGGAAAAGGTCCCCCACCTTTCCTGAACTCAAAAGGGAGAACCTGTGCCCGCCCGGCCCAGAAAAAACCAGGGACCTGAAAGGAAAACCTAATTTTGGGCGCCACTTCCGGTTTGAGGAGGGGGTCCAACACGTTTTGATCCGGCCCAACCCATCCCTAGTCGATGGTGAGACTCTCGGACAAATTCCAAACTCAGTGGCATTGTCCCATTTTGGGTGACCCCCCCCAATCCGACTCAACCTGCCCCAAAATCCCTCTACGGGACCCCAGGAACACCCCCACACCCTAGGAATAGGCCCCCGGGGTGGGGTAGCGAGTCCCCGAGGGGGCACAATGGCAAAACCCCAAAAATGATTTATGGAACCCCAGGCGCACCATCCCTGAAAGTAAAACATGGAATATCACTGAAAAGATCCGATCAGGATCTTTTTTTACCATACCTAAAAATATATCATTTTTTTGGACAAACGGCGTATCATAAAAACCACCGTTTTTTAGGCACGATGGCTACCATACAAATCTCACATGGCGTTATATACGGCTAAATTTTTTTTACACGTTTCCTGGCGCTAGCCTGATCAATTTAACCGGTGAGAGAAGGCTGTAAAATCACTCTGATCTTCAGGAAAACGTCCTCGTCATAAAGACGAAGGATAGAAGTGGATTTATAAAGAGGGTACCGCACAAATCTCGGGCTAGGATAGGCGTCTCTTACATGTATACAATTCGAGATACGGCGAGATAAAACTCGAAAATTTACATCACTCGCCGAATAACAACCAACTCTAGGCTACGTTTTGGCTAAGGTACTATGTGTGCTGAATTTACGTCTCTCTTGTCATGCAGCTATTGCCGGAAAGGATTGGAAAGATTTATGCCTGGTAGCGTCAGCGATAAGCTTGCTCCCATTTGGAGAAACAATTTGATAGGGACTACTCACTGCGCATGGCGGTGAGTTGCCCGAAAAAGTGCCCTATCGGCGGACTAATTTCGCGGTAGCGAAATTTTAATGTGTCTAGATTCTTTGGTCTGAGCCCAAATGAGACATTTTGCAACAGTAGGTCCGCGGAGGGTGCTATCGAGAGCGCAGTGTATCTAGCACGATCGAATGCCAGCTTCGCAAAGAAGTTCCCCCCCCCCCCCTCCTGGTAATTCGGATTTTATATAGTTGCAAAACAAGCAAGACAAAAGGCTATGCTACAACGCTGGTTTACGTACCTTTATTTTCATGTGTCACTGATTTTATCAATAAACATAGTACCACAGTAAATCCTCACTAAGGAAGTAGGACCCTAGTGGCTAGCCAGGTGGAGTGATACCGGGTGATACCCCACAAAAATATCTTTAAAATGCCCCAAAATGAGAATTTTTATCACTTTTTTGGGTGCTTTCTCTCACACCTTTTGGCGATTGTGATTGATTTAAAATTTTGAAAAATCCCCAAACAAAAAGTGTTTTTAACTAGTCTACTTTTTGGCCGATTTTTTCGAAATCCACCCCCACCCTCAACAAAAAACCATCATATAATGGCCTCTTGGCCAGCTGGAGAGTTCAGCGTTACTAACATGATAGGCCTAACCTTTTACTATTACTACTACATAAACATAATCGAGAGTTCTTTTCCCCTTGAAAACTTTCGTAGCTGCAAAAATTCCATAGTAACTTGGGTATTAAAAGCCATGGCCATAGTAGTGAATGTGTTGTGAGACTTGTGGTGGTATAATGAAACTGTACCAAATATGGCCGTTTCCAAGTAGAGATCATCAAAAGTCAAAGTGCTAAGCCATTAATTAGAACCATAGTTTCTGAGGCAGCACAAGAAACTTTTCCTCTGACATTACTCTTTAAAAACAAAAGCCCTTAGTCAAAATTACCACTTTCTTTCATGTCTGACACTCATCATCAATACTTAATCCTGAGCACTACCTGTCTTTTAATACCCATTTGCCTTTGATGAAGATCCTGCTTGGATCAAAACTCACTCAAGCCCCACACTCATTTTTTACATCCTCTACCGCAAGGATCCATAGTTTTCGGAACTAGTAATAAGCCTAGATGCAATGTGTTGCGTCTGGCCATATGAAGGGGGACCAGCTTACATTATAGATGTTTGGCGCATCCCCCCGGGCGCATGGGGGGCATGATGGATACATAGACATGTGTCCAAGCCTAATGCATTGATACTCTCATCAATAATGACATATCCAAATAACCTTCCAAGGGCCCTTGGTTTTTTTTTTGACGGCAGGCTGAAGGGATTTCAATGTACTGTACGTGTCTTGAACTGTTTTGATTGCAACATAATTTTGTGTTATGCTCCGTTGCGGTTGGAGAATGATTGTTGTTTGATGAAGGCTTCTGGTTGTGAGGAGGAATGCATTACCCATACGTGGACATTGCATCCTCTCACCTACTGATTTTGCTGATAGTTGTTTTCATTACACATAATATTTGCTTAGTGTATCGCCAGCTTAACCACCCTTTGGTACGCGTACTTTGTTCATACTTTTCGTCTTGTTGTACGAGTGTGGACCTATTAATTTAATTGATACGGTCCGATCCAGCCTATAACACGTATTGTTTCGCGAAAAAAATGAATAAAATCTAATTATAGTACTTTGAATACCATTATGGCTAAAAATTAATTAATTTATAGGGAGATGAAAGAGGAAGGGGAAAAAAAATCATACGCCCCGTGTGGGATTCGAACTGGGAATGGCAGGGTTACAATGCGCGAACTTATCACTCCGCTAAGGGGCATTACGGTGTGAAATTGAATATGATGGTTAAACCTACTAATTAAAACAAACGTCAAAACCTTCTAAATACCTTTTTGCGTAGCGAAAAATGATTCGATTGTACAACTCTAACCTACTCCAAAGCGGTCAAATTGTGGTATCAATTTGAAGAAAAATATTCTTGGGTGACTTTCCCGAGCATGCGAATGTTTCCGAAGACGGCTTAATCATGCGATCATTTGTCCTTCCCCCCGATGCTCATCTTCCCCCCCACCCCCCTCTGATGCTTATCGTGACGTCACGGGCATTTAAATAAAATCATAAAATACACTTTTTGGCTCAGATGAAGTCTGTTTTCGTATGTTTTGCAGCGTTCCACCTGTTGAAACCATTCTAAGGTGTTCCATGCGATCACAATGTTAAATTGTTGGCTACATCATATATCTGGGGCTTTTTAGGGTCGTTACCTGGTATTTCTCTACGAAAGTATTTAAAGTGTTCCGCCAAAGCCCTAGTCGTGAGCTACGCCACCTCCGTTGGTTCCGTAACCTTGTCTTCAAGTAACTTGATGCTACTTGATAGAATGAATATTTTTAAAGACTCGAGAACTTGCGAGCATCGAATTACTTGATCCTCACATGTACTACGGATTGAGTTTCGCTTCCTCATATTTTCTTCAAACTGATCATGTTAGTCTTCAGTCATGTCAGGGCTGAATTCTTCATGTACTGCTTTATAGCAACAGCCCTTCAGCCCAGTTTTTTCCAATAATTTTGAGCTTTGTTCAATAACAAAATGAAATTGAATCTGCCCTACTTTGCTTTGCAATTAAGCCCGATCTGATTAAGCAGCAAATATTTGCCTTCCTTGAAGCATAGAAATCAGATCATATCAATATCAATTTATAAAATAATAATGTGATAGCTGTTGGGACCAGACATCGACAATTCAGAAAGGACTTGCAATAAATTAAGTAGCATGTTTCAATGAAGCAAGAGTAAGGGATTTATCTTGAAATTTCAAGTGTGGTTTAGGGACTGGACCTCATAGGGTGACCATGTCAATGAAATTAGAAGTGGGGACTAATTAAATACTTTAAACATTTTATATGTCGTGCTTAACACTTCTCCTAAAACATTTAATTGGAATTCTTAACTGTTCACATTTGCACAGAGCCACTCACTGACTTTGCATCAAAGATAGATAATCAGTGATTTGAGGTGTTTGAGGGCCAAGCACACCTCAAATTCATGTCTTCTGTACATGATATGTTCCAAGCAGGATCCTCAGGGGCCAAAGCTGATTAGACCAAGGGTCAGATCTGAGGTGAGCCCTTCAATGTAACCTTATCAGCAATGTTAACAATTTGCCATGGGGTCTCCCCTCACATCAGGATCTCCTCCTTCAGAAGCTGTATTGAGTCATCAGTGACTCAATTTCTTGTAGTTCAGGGACCATGTATGAACTGCTCTTTTTAAAGAGGAGTCAAGCAAAGACAAATATTCAATTACCCCAAATATAATTACTTCCGCCAATTTGAAAACAAACTGGCCATCTACTGATTTCTGATTTTCTAATAACTAAAATCATTGCAGGTATGTTTAGCCCTATAAGTTTCTACATGCACATACCAGCAATATTAATTAATCCGGATCAATATCTTCACTCACTAGAGTCTGTCTATAGAAAACAACAAAGCAATGGTATTTGCAAGTTGCTGACCCATAGTTTTCAAATCTGTCGAAAAGCGTCGTGCCATGAATTGTGGGTAGTGATGTAAACAGACAGCCAAAATTATTTTCAAATAATGAACAGATTGAGAAATGAAGAGTTCATTTCATTATTCAAATTTCTTTGCTAGTTCCTTTTCCAAATAGCTCCTCTGCATGATCATGGGCTGATGAATAAATATGTTAAACCCTACCCCCTAGCATCTTATAGACGAAATGCCAGTAGGCACTCAGAGGCAAAAAAGAGTAGAATCACAAAATCCCCAGAGGCACTCAAGGCAGCCATTGCAATTCCCTGCCATTTGCCCTTTTTCCCTAAGCCTAAAGACCCAACTTCAGAGGCATTATGTGAAATATACCCCACCCTTAAATTCCTACAGCAACGATCGGCAACAAAAAATCTAGGACTTTTGGATGGCTTTTTTTTTTAAAAAAATGCACAACAGCAAGGAAGGCACTGGAGTGTCACCATGGCTTCAAAAAAGTGGGCATTTGGGAAGCTCCTTCCAGGAAAATCTTGCCATTTGGAGTCATAAATTTGAATTTTTCATACATAAGAATAGTGGGAATATGAAAATCTTCCAAGGCAATTCACAATTTTTTGAAACCCTGCTTGTCACCAACTGCCCTAGGAGGCCTAATAGCAAAAACCTTCCCATATTAGTACCACTTAAGGCCTTGTTTTAGGTAAAGCTTTAGACAGTAAAAGTAAGACCGGGGAATAAGAATTTTCCCTAGCATCAAAATTGTAACTGTTAACTATGATTGGTTAGGGACGTAACTTATCAAATGGTAGATTTTTTGTGCAATGGTTACTGCCTATAATAATTAACAGAACACAGTTTAAGGTGGACTTGGTGTACATTTTGACATTCGGGCCCCTACTTAAACAACTACAGTTCAAAGTTATAACTGCTATCTGATAAGGCCAAGGTTCCCAATGTTGAACAGTCTTCATGATAGAATTTAGTAATCCAAAAGGCATGTTTACTACAGAGATTGTCAGGGCTTCTTGTCGCATTGCTGCCAATAGGGATGTTCCGGACAAAACCACTTCCTAAACTTCACTGTTATCAGTTGCTTTTTGTGTGTATTACTCATTGTCCATCCACTATGCATTACAGTCTTTTCAAAGATAAACTCCACTGTGGTTGAAAAAAGTGAACAATGGCTATAATGCCAAAAATCTAAATGTATTTCATGTTGTGACTCAGTCAGCCGGGTGTAGGAGGACAATGCTTGATTTGGGCACTGGGGATTGCCAAACTGTAATTTTGGGGAACTGCTACGTGCATGTTCTATGGCAGTCTTCTCGATTACAAAATCTACTCTTAAAACCTTAGTTTCAATACATCTTAGTAATATCATGATAATTTTGGAATAAATTATACTTCAAATGTATCTGGTTTTAGTGGATTACCCCGCTGCCAAATAGTGTACTTTCCAACGGTCATGTAGATTCGTGACCAGCCTAGCCTTTAGTCAAGTCTGTGTGTAACGTTCGATAGGTGCACGAGCAACCCGTGTTTTAGATTGGTAATGCCCCCCGAATGTTTTTTTTCAAACCAATAAATGTGCCCATTTTTATTTAATATTTAATAGACCACGTATCAATTTCACAATATACAAGTAAAACAGAAGTTATTTATTAAACAAAAACAAAAAAACAATAGCCCATTCCATGTCAACTTCGAGATGTGCAACCGCCCACGTCGTGGATTTTTTCTTTTAAGTGTGGTGTAGACATTGATGAGATATGAAATCCTGAATTTGAGCGTCATAGTCCCATTTCGTTTTCCCACTATAGGCAATTGGAAATTTAGGGGGTCACCATTAAAAGTCCCACCCAATGTGAAAGACTATGGTGAGAGAGAGTCACAGATTAGTAATGAAACCCTCCACAACTTTGAAAAATCACTATCTATGGTAATATTTGGTGTAGATTCCAAATCTGGCATCAGGAGGGTCATCGTGGGTGTTTACTTTCAAGAGTTTAATGAATGCGTAAATATATGCGTCTTTGTTCATTCTGGGCCAAATCTGGGGGTCATAACCCACTCCAAAAGTAGAACATTGTTACTGTCCTACTTTTGGTTCAAATTCAGAGTTACATAGTAGAACTTTTAAACCAATACAATTATGACACATTAGAAAAGTAAAAGGGAGGTACAGCGCCTTGAAAATGGTAATTGTACTTTTTTTTATACATTTTGACCCCCCCTGAAAACCACTGTTGACATTCAACACCACCCCTCTACTTCAGATATGTTAAGATATATTCATTAAACAACTTTCCTTGAAAAGACTAGCTTGGTGTCTTAATGTTTTCACAACAAAATACACACTCAAAGTTACCACACAACACAGAGGACGTGACCAAGAGGTCATTGTACAATGCACAGTGTAATATATCACCATATACATTCTCTGGGAAATCAAAAAAGTGTCTTGTGCTGAAGACAATGAAGACATCACGACACCAAGCTGGTTCTTTCAAGAAATAGTTCTTGATGATGTATCTTCGAAGTATCTGAAGTCGAGGGGTGATGTCATAAATGTCAACACTGATTTTCGGGGGGGGCAATATAGTTCAAAATGCAAATTAGAGTTTGCAATAGGCGGTAACTCACTTATTCATTACCTCCTTATGTGCTTATTATTGTACTGGCAGAAAATCATGCAGTGTGACTCAGACTAAAAGAAAATGGACATTAACAAGTTTGTTACTTACAAGTTTCTGACCCCCCCGAAACTTGGTCCCAGATGAAAATATTCATTTTACACCGAAATAACTTTAAAGTAAAAGGACTAATCACATTTTTTTATGCCAGATTTGAATTCTACATCAACAAATGTACCCCAGATAGTGATTGTTAGTTGGTTACGGTTCATGCCAAGTTTAAGGGGGGGCCCTCTCAAAATTGTCTTTCCCATCGCACAACCATTTTTGATTGGTGACCCCCCTAAATTTCTGAGTGCTCCTGCAGGAAACGAAAGGCAGTATGAAGCTTTTCAGGATTTTCATTTTCTCATCAATATCTATCATCAAAACCCCAAAAAGAAAAAATCCACATCTCGAGTGCCATCTCGAGTGTTGACATGGAATAGCCCCATAGTAATTTCCTACTCATCCTAAAAGTGCCCAGGGCATTAAAGTGGACTCTGGCAAGAGCATTAGTGGCCAATTAAAGGCCGTGCTGTAAAGTCAACAGAACACTCTTTTAAAACACTTCAATGTGTTTATTTTTTTAATATTTTACAGGCAAAGGTATAGGAGACGTTGCAGAGGTTTAATAAAAACATTTTATTTAAAACAGGTGTCCTGTTAAAACAGAAGTCACCTACTTGTATGGTCAGTTTGCGTACCAGTGGGGGGGCAGGGGGCAAGCTGGCCAGGGGGCAGCTGCCCCTCCCCCGACACCAAAAATCGTTTGGGAAGAAAGCCCAGCTTTTAGGATGAAACCGAGTACCATTAGAAAACCTGCGAAGCCGAGTATGGACTAGAACCAACGCACATGAAATCGCAGTGGTGCGAAGTGAGGCAAGATCAATTCGCTAAACCGCGACCCCCATTTGGAGTTTTAGGAACATGAAGCTTGCAAGATGGAACATGGACGTACTTAGCTATTACAAACAAGCCTCTTTGCATTTGAAGGACTACTTCCGATCCCTTCAGCTTGTTCATTTATCTGGAACAGGTTGTCTCCAGTCAATTTGAGTGCCGGCTAATATGCGATGCGTAGCGAGCGTAGCGAGCGCAGCACTCGCCCCTCACTGCCGGTTGGTCCAGGGGCCCGCTAAGGGCCCTGGTTGGGGTCCCGGGTCCGCCTAAGGGCCCCTGTGGGGTCCGGGGCAACGCCCGGGGGGGTCGAGGGTGAAGCCCCAAGCTCACAGGTTTCCTAGCCTATATTTAAAATGGATTTGATGGGTGTCACTCAACAGTTTTTTTCCTGTGGTCATTACAGATTGTTTACAGGTCATTTTCAAACACTTTTTTATTCAACACATTATTTAAATGGGTCAAGCCAGGTAAACAACTGCACTCATGCCACTAAACCACTCCAGTGTACTACACTGGAGTGGTAAGTTAAACAACACGCGCAACTACATAACTACATGCTGTCACTCCGGCCACATATCTCTTTTCTTTCTAAAGCAAAATTGACGGGTGATCGCCAGGTTTTGTGGTGTGCCTCCTCAATTGGAAATGTCGGAACCTTTTAGATATGGGTTTTCCCATCGATTAGTTTTCGCACAATTATTCCCCGAAAAATCGGCCGTCAAACAATAGAACACTTCTTCGGGTTGAATTCTGTAGGATCGACCATGACCAATCGCTAACGAATTCCCTACACTTGTGAGTATTTCCTCATCTTCATATGCATAATTAATAGTAAACAAACCTGAGCACGGTGCTAATAAAATAGTCCTTTTAAACCAACATTCAGTTTTAATATCTGTTTTCAATCTACTATAAAGAGGTACTCATCAGAGCCATATGAGACTCAAAACGTTTTTTAATATTGTATATTTGTTGAAAATAAAGCAGCTAGAAGCTCAAATACGTTGGGACTATTTTAGCGAATGCGTTGTCTACAGATTCTACGCGCACGCATGCTTGCTGGATATGATCAGGCTGTGTTTTGATCCCGAGGCATTTTCTACACTGGCTTTCATAATGTATTTTACGCACCATATCGGACCCATGACGATACTGGGCACCTATTGGAAAGTGGATCAGCTGTTTCAAACATTTCAGGAGTACTGTATAATATATTATGAAATAATAATCGGAGTTGTTGATTGAGGAAGAAAATGGGATGTATGTAAGTGTAACTTGTGCTTATTTCGCTTCTTTTTCAAAAAAAGCTTTTATGCAAACTTCGTTTTTTTGGTACCGGTCGGACAGGTTCACTTGACCTCCCGTCCCGGCCGGCCAAACTGAGTGCCGGCGAGACCCGACCGGCGTGGAGACAACCCTGATCTGTAACCGAGGAAGTTTCTATTGGGTTAACTGGCTTTTTCCTCTGGTTTAACCCTCTATTTAAGAGGAAATGCAGTAAAATACCCAGGGAAATCCAGCTGGCAGAAGCAGGCAAATGCCGCAGGACATCTGTTCATACTTGGCACTTTTAATCCGCTAACCGGCATATACCAGCTTTCTATCCATTACTTCAACAGAAATCTGCTGTATGACTCACTCCAATGATGTTTGCTACCCAGTGCAATAAGGAACCCACAAAAAACACCTGCAAAAATCTTAAAGTTCTTTCTCTACGCACTTAACAAAATCAGAGATCCTGTGAGTCCATTACATTAGATTACACCATCATCTATTTTTGTTCCAAAAGGTAATTGGATTAAGGGAAGTGGCTAATTTTGGTCTATTCTAATCCCATGTAATCAAGTTACATTATTCTACATTATTCAGAAATTCTGAGTTACAATACAA
Organism: Ophioderma brevispina; assembly: GCA_023653785.1. Taxonomy (NCBI): domain Eukaryota; kingdom Metazoa; phylum Echinodermata; class Ophiuroidea; order Amphilepidida; family Ophiodermatidae; genus Ophioderma; species Ophioderma brevispina. The sequence goes on from JAMKCH010029922.1 coordinate 10,380, forward strand.
GTTCAAATGCACATTATGAAAAACCAGTACGGGACTGTTTGGGGTAATGACTAAAGGTAGTGTCATGCGCTATGGTGCTGCGTTGAATGATGCGGTGACCTCAGTATTCACCCCTGCTAAACAGCACCGGATATTTAGGCATTTTTTTTTCACAATTTTGCATCACATGCATGTACTGCCCTGCAGTCAAGTAACTAGTCTATTGTCTGAATTAAATGTCAAAATGACACCTGCACGGTGGAACACAAACATTAAACACTTTCAACAGTTAACGGATAATAGACCTAACATTCTAATAGGTACACCAGGTGCATCTAGGACTTGTCATTAGTCAGCCATTTTAGGAATTCCTTTTCATAATAATTATGCAATGAAAAAATGATAGTGGGAATTTCCATCACAAAATACCAGCAAATAGAAAAAAATAGTGTTTCCCCGAATACATTGTCTGTCATCGCTGTTAGTGAATGGGGTCAAAGGTCACATGGGGTCATCAGAGGTCAATCTGTGTACACCCCATACGAGTCTTGGGTCGTTTTTTCTTCTCACCGAATATGAAGTGGATTGAGCAATGGGTAAAAAAAGTATGAGTCCATTAAAGGTGTATTTCGTGATTCCAGCACCACCTGTTTTATTCATGGTTCACTAGATATCCTTAAGAAAAGCTTATTCACAAAATTTGAGTTGATCCCTATCTTGTGGTTTTGTGTTATGAGCAAATGCTTGTTTCCCATGGTCCCATAGGCCACTGTGCTGTAATTTCTGTCCGTTTACGGACAGAAAATACGAAATTGCATATTTCTCACATTAGATATGACCAAATTTTCACGTAAGATTTGGTATACATGGATTACTAAGGCTAACGGTTCAGATGATATAAAAATCTCAACTTTTTTTAGGTAAGTTGGGGCACGGGGTTGTGGATCACAAAATGCCCCTTTAAGTGCATCAGTTAAAATATTTTCCACACACGCACAGATAGAACACACAGCACTGATGTATCCCTACGTGTCGTTCTGCTTGAGGCAGACGACACAGGGGTCATTGCTTTTTGATAGGGCCGGGAAGGAAGTCATGGGAAGAATAATCTTTAAATTTCAAATTCCATAGACTCAAAATGGCACTGAAGTCTGAATATTACCCCTAACTGCATAAGGGGGGGTTCCTATGTACCCAACTTTAGTTTTTTCATGTCAGCCGGCGATTTTTAACGCTGCAATATATTTGGTTTATATTTTTTGTATTTGTCTAACTTTAGTTGCGCTTTCATTGGGTGCAAAAAAATTCACATCCATCGCGTGTTTTTTGGTTAATTAGGTTTGGTACCTAGGACCCCCCCCCTTATGCACTAACGGGGAAGTGCCCATGACAAAAATGAAAAATCTTATAGAGTTACTTGTGATTCTGAATTTTCATAATGCATATACCTACCTCGTGAACATAAACAAAGTAAATAATTTTAAATTTAAAAATCTTGCCAAGTATAGTAGGCCATGGAGCCATTATATTATATATACATTCATGTAGTGATTTACTGTAGGATCTATGGTAATTGATACAAGTACCCCTAACAAATATCAAATGTGCACTGAGACATTTATGTTTGTGCTATATGGGGAAATAAGTTCATTCTTCCCACCAATTAATCAATCACACAAGTCGAGGCTAATCATGCCGTAGAACAATGCAGAAACAAATTGAGTGTAGTGTCTTTTTTTTTTTCACACATTTTGACGCGAACATAAAATCAATGTTTGCCCCAATTTTTTTACGAACAAACTTTCTTGAGTTTTTATTTCTTTATTTTGTGTCTTTGAAGCCTTCTAACATGTGGTGGATTTCATCTACACACCCTTTAGGAAGTGTTTTTAGGGGGGGCCCTAGGAAACCCCCCCCCCCCCCCCCCACCCCCCCCCCCCCCGTTATGCAACTAACTAATTGCAACACACTTAGGCTTAAGTGTTAAAATACCAAAAAACAGACCTCAGAATTGCACCTCAAAAGTCAAAACATGAGATACACATTTAGGGCAGGGGTGTAAAACCAACCAATTAACAATAACAAAGAAAATTACGGCCCTTTGAAGATGACTCTAACTGTGCTTAATACCCTACCTTCACACGGTAAGGGGGGGTCAACAATTATACTCGTATGCAATTTTTTATGCATGCTGACGTTTTGTATAAAACGTCATAAGGGGTCATATTTGGCCTGCGGTGATGACCGTATCATTAATTTTTCAACCATCTTTGATGCTTAAGTTTTAAATTTTCATATCTCACCTCTTCTCAAATTAATCTCCCCGGAATCACGAGCTTCGCATCTTTGGTTCTCAGCTTGCGACTCTGCTGGGACTCCTGATTAGGGTTCGCCTCGACGTTAGCCAGTAATGGGTATTGCCAAGTAAACACAAAAGGGATGTTTTAATGCCTTAGGGCTCTTTTAGGAATCTTTTTACTGAATCTTCAGTTATAAAAATTAGCTCATTAAATTAATTTTAGCTTTAAATAATTTGTCAAATTTATTGCCATTTAGCCTAGGGGTCCACTTTTAGATGTAACATTCAATGCAGGCACACCAAGTAATATACTGTTACCCCCAGTGGCGGCGCCAGACCCTTTTTCTGAGGGGACCACGGGGGGCAAAGTGAAATCTTTGGGGGAAAAATGAAAATTCTGGGGGGGCAAAATAGGAAAATTTGGACATTTTTCAACAACCATTTTGGCCAAAAATCGCTGATTTTTGGCCCCAATCAACTGAATTTTGGCCCGCAAATCTTCATTTTTCTTTTACCAGGGGGCAACTGGGGGGGCAAGAAAAAAATTTGGGGGCGGCAAATCCCCCCCCATGCCCCCCTGGCACCGCCACGGACCCCCCCCCACCGTACACACCCCCCCCCCCCCCCGACCAGACCAACGAAACTAGTACTCGAATATATTACATATGAAAGCAATGTTGAAACATGGGTGGGTCAAACTTATGTGCACTGAAAATTTCCATGTAGAAGATATCAGTTTCAAACTGCATATAACTAGATCCTTTTGTATCATTGTCTTTCATTTTCAATCCATTGCAATGTCGGAAAAAAGTGCATCTGTTCACTGAGCAAAGCATGCTTTTCATTTTGTTGGGAAAGGAGGTCAATGTCCATGCCTGGAAAAAATTGGGGAATTTGGGAATGAGAGTCATTTGGGGAATTTTTTATATTTGGAGGGGAAATTGTTGTCCTTTATACATACTGAAGGGAAATTTTTGAAGTACTGGAAGGAATTTTGCAAATTTGGAGGGGAAATTTTTGATTGTTTACCCAGGGAAAATTTGGCATTTTTTCAGCCTTGATCATGTCCATCGAGAAATGAGTGCCTCTTCCATATAAAGCGTTAATCATCATAAACAGGTACACATACAAAAGAGCTTGGTTGGAATGAGAATATATATAGACATCGCCAAATGCTCCCCAAGTCTGACAATCAGTCTGACCCATGTGGTACTCGCCACCATTTTCATAAACGATGCGGTGAGAAACTGACAATTGGTCAATAGTGTAGAACCGATCGCCCTAAATCTGTTTAAATAAAAAAACCCGACTTTACAGATTTTTAAAATTTCAAAATCGGTTCATTCCAATTCTGATTTTTTTCCGTGTATTTTTGTTTGCGTTATCATCGCGCCATTTTTCCGGACTAGCCAGAAGCGCCAAAAGTAGAATATTCGATTTAGGTAAACCATAAAATGGCGAAATAGTAACATTAGGAACACTAAAGGAACACAATACTAAATTGATTGTTTCAGTTTTGATTTATTTTCAATTACCATTTGGCCATCAGTTTTGGAACACTTTTTAATTGCAAGTTTGGGCCAATTGGATCGAAAATCGATAAAAACATTAGATTTTTCCGAGACCGATCAGATACCGAAATGTCATAATCGCCCGATTTCAAAAAATACTGATCATATCGGTTATTTCTCCTAATTGTCAAATTAAAAAATTGGGTGATTTCTTATTTGGCGTTAAGAGATCGTTCATAAAGTGCCAAGTGGTTAGAAGCAGTTAAATTAATAAATTTTATGAGCGATGCAGGTAAGGTAGATATAATACATTGGCGTGGTCCAGATATTAATTTGGGCACTTGGGCCTCTTGTGTTTCCAATATTCATTAAAGGCTGACTCAGAGATTTCCCGAGGAGGGCGCCCTCAATTTTCAAACAAATTGTGTTTTTTGCATGTACGTAATGCTTGTCCATATACTAACACTGTGTGAAATATCTAAGCTCAAATCGAAGTCCTTCATATAGAAAATCGCAACTTTGTTATAAATTTCTGGATCCGGAAATTTAGTTATTCACAGTATCCTATGGCACTGTATACTACACATTAATGTTTATAGCATGGAAACGAAAAATCCGATATATCTCAAACTTTGGAATTGGGCATTTTAGGTGACTATCTTTAGTTCTAGTTGACTATTTTCAATAAATACACAAAAAAATATATTTCAAAAATCTCTGAATCAGACTTTAATGACACCTGTATCTTAAAGAGACACCGACATATAAAATTTGTTAAAGGAGAACATGTACTAAGAATAACTAAATACAATATATGTTAGAATTATTGAACACATATCGACTAATTTCATGGAAAAACGAATAACCATAAATTAAAAACATTTGTCGGACCATGCACTATTTGAAATTCGCGCCAGTGTATATGGGATGTGTTATGCGATACAGACGGCACAGTAGCATCATACACCTTAACACGTGACGCTTTCATAATGTGTATTTGCTCTGGCATGTAAGACACAAATGTGCCGGCCATATCGTATAACACGTTATATACACTAGCGCGAATTTTAAATAGTGCACGGTCAGACTAGATGGTTTAAATTCATCACTGTGGTTAACATAATTCCGTTTTTCGATGAAACCACTTGATATGCGGTAATAATTATTTTAATTTTTTTATTAAGTATATTGTATAATATATTCGTTGTACGGGTTCTCTTTGACCTTTAAATGTGTGCCCTCAAGATTTTTCCACATTGATATTTTGCATGGTTGGTAAGGAAATTATAAAGCCCAAATCATTGGCCTCATGTAAACCGAATTATTTTAGAATAAAACCACACAGGAGTGGTTTTATTCAGTAGACCGTGGATTATGGTGTTAAACACATGAAACCACCAGTGTTGATTCCCTCGGAACTCACCCTGTTTGACCGGTCTATGACCTCTGTGGCTTTATGTCAATGAACTTGTATGAGTGTATGATATTCATGTAATGAACATATCCAGGAAACACAGGTAAAAAAAAATAGGCTTTAACTCATCACTGGATTTCTTTTAGCCTAATATTTAGGCATCTTCATTTTATGGTTCCAAATGATATTTTTGTGCATAAAATATATCAGTATAAATTACTCCAAGGTCCAACACTAAAGTCGCAGCCATTATCCCTGATACATGTTCCCAAGTACGCTTGCATGCCCGCCAAAATGGCGCACCATCTGATGATTCCATGAAAGCGCGGTGTACGCAGTGAGAGACGCACACATGTGCTATATAACAACAATTATGGCTCCGAGTATAGTCTTAGTCATGTAGTATCATTTCATTGAGAGCAAATTGAAAATTGTTGAAAATGTGCCAGTAGCAGTGCCAGACCCAAGTCTACAACCTAGTTCTGCTGAGCATAACCTTTTTGTCTTTCATTCATCTTTTAACATTTGGACATTATCATATATCAGCTAACGTAAAGGTTATGCCGCTGTACATGGACTTGGTATCAATTTTTTTTTTTTTTTTTTTTGGTAAAAAAAAATAGGCTTTAACTCATCACTGGATTTCTTTTAGCCTAATATTTAGGCATCTTCATTTTATGGTTCCAAATGATATTTTTGTGCATAAAATATATCAGTATAAATTACTCCAAGGTCCAACACTAAAGTCGCAGCCATTATCCCTGATACATGTTGCCAAGTACACTTGCATGCCCGCCAAAATGGCGCACCATCTGATGATTCCATGAAAGCGCGGTGTACGCAGTGAGAGACGCACACATGTGCTATATAACAACAATTATGGCTCCGAGTATAGTCTTAGTCATGTTAGTATCATTTCATTGAGAGCAAATTGAAAATTGTTGAAAATGTGCCAGTAGCAGTGCAGTGCCAGACCCAAGTCTACAACCAAGCAAGAGATGCGGTGCCTAATCTGACATGAAACACTGCTTTCTAAATACTTCTTTTGACCTAGTGAGTCTGTGTAGCCCAAACTTCCACTATACTTCGAACAGACTGACTGAAGTGATGTCATAGCTTTCGCACAACTATTGTGCATGCGTATCGCACACGCCGACTTTGTACGCTTGCTATTACAACTGTACTGTGGTGTGGTTTACTGCGATTTGCACATTTAAACCTGGGTGAAAGCTGACGCGTGATGATACTCCTTAGTTCAGGCTGGACGAAGCATAGGATAGGGCCTAGAGGGGAATTCGGCCTAGCATTACTAATGTCCATGACTCTTTCATTTTATTGACTTGGAAGTTTAAAATCTGATGTTCGGATTTTGGAGCACTTTTATTAGTAGGTGTCAGAGTAGATTTTAACATATAGACCTAGCACCTCAAATATCAAAGATTTATAAAACTAAACAAATTCCCGCCAAAAATTGAGTAACTCACCCTTTCCTTCGACCCTTCTTTTCGACCGACGAATCCTTCATAATATCTGTAAGTCCCACTGCGAGAAGGCTTCTGGTCCTGGGCTCATAGCTGATCTTGAATCAACATGCGCCATCATATACTAAGCCTATTTGCTTTCGATTTAAGATCTCTAATGGTTTCCAGGCAGTCTTACTCTGTAACATTCACTATTGTTGAGTTCAAAGAATCTGCCTGTTGGCACACCATTCGACCCACACACAACAGCAAACACCACCGCAACTGACACTGGGTACCGCCGGAAGTACCAAAGTTTACATCAACTCGAGGACTACTGAAATGTAAATAGGGAAGCCTTGTCGTCAAAATGATGGGCTCAATAATAATCGTGAATCTACAGTTATCTAATATGTCAGTATAAATTTAAACATAATTAAACTAAGTCGTGTGGTTGATAATGCCTAAAAATATGGATATCTATATGAATATCATTTTGTCCAGCTATTTCCTTGACAAGATGCACATCCACATGATGGAATATACCACTTTTGATCATTAATAGAGGGCAGCATGTCTGTTATGATTGACCAGACCAGGAGTAGTAGGAAGTACACAGTGTCATAGTATTTTCATTAGAATTCGACCGTTTTTTCTTTCTTTTGCTAATTTTTAATACCTCCACCCCCCCCCCCCGCCAGAACCCCAGGTGAGACCCTTTGAATGAATTACGTGGTTTTATTTTGGGCTTGTGCCCTTTGCTAACAATATACCTAAGTTTGACTACTCTGGCTGATCTAGAAAAAAAGATATGGCAAAAGTTTACCTTTTGGGGAAAGTGACTTTTTGGACTTTCCCCACCCCCCACCCCCGTCAGAGACCCAGGGGAGAGCCCTGTGGGAATGGATTACATGGTTCGGGTAGGGGCGTGTGCCCTCCTACAATTATATACCACCTAATTTTTTGGCTACTCTAGGGGGCATCTGAAAAAAAAATATGGCAAAATGTTTAAAACCTTTTTTGGAAATATTTACCTTTTTTGGACATTTCCATTCCTCCCCACCCACGTGCTGTCAGACCCAGAGGAGGCCACTGGGGGAATGGATTCCATTGTTAGTAGGGTTTGTGCCCCCTACAATTAATAATACCTACGTTTGCACTCTACTCATCTAGAAAAAAGTTAATGGCAAAATATTGACCTTTTGGGGGGAAATGTTGACCTTTGTTGAACATTTCCCCCACCCCGCCAGACCCAGGGGAGGACCCGGGGGAATGGATTCATGATTAGTAGGGGTTTGTGCCCTCCTACAATTCCTAATTTTGGCTACTCATAGCTCATCTAGAAAAAGTTGGCAAAATGTTGACGCTTTTTGGGAAGTGTTGACCTTGTTGACATTTCCCCACCCCCTGTCAGACCCATGGGGAATGGATTACATGGTTAGTGGGCTTGTGCCCTCCTACAATATACCTTAAGTTTGGCTACTCTACTCTACCGGCTCCTCGCTCATCTATCTGGAAAAATATATTGCCAAATGTTGACGTTTTTTGTATCCAGACACACGTCCACACATTGCCATTTTTTCTAAGCCGGATTTTGCCTTGCGCAATCCATCCCAAAATCAGAATGTGATATGTATGTACCAGTATCCCAAACATACCTACAAGTGCTAAGACTAAAAGCAACCAGTACGACAAATCTGGTATTTTTTAGTCACTTCTGCCTGTACGTACACTTACTACAGACTACAACACATAATTGAAATGGAGATTCATATCTTTGCGAAAGCACTCTGCAGGTTTCTTTCTTCCTTTTCCGTCACTTTTTCTGTTGCAGAAAAATAACTTTGGAGAAAACTGCAAAGTTCAATATTTTGAACTCATTGGGTGAATCACTGATAGTGTCTTTAAAATCGGGTTCCAGCATTAGGAGAGTAGAATGAAATGTTCACTAAATAGCCAATACAACAGTGTGGTCTTATCTGGTATACCACTATGAGACGTTTTTTGTTCATAACCTGAACCGGAAACATTTCCTGCACTATAAAGAACCACCATAATTACGGACCCGTATAAATTAAATTGCGAGAAGGGGAACCTTTTTTTTTGATTTACGGGAAAGACAACTACATTTTATACAATTTTTCTATACCAATATCACAGGCCATTGACTCCGTTTATTTTTATCATGATTTACGACATTTGGAAATTTTGCTGCGGGAAAGGCCCAGGGTTTTTGTTCACATAGACTCCTTTCTCAAGGTATAAGCCATACCAGTATGAAGTTGATGCATCACTGTACTAAAGCTCCAGTAAGTTGAAAAAGTGTCAACCAAAACGTAATACTGGGCAATATAAGGACCCAAAGTGACTTTGACCTCATTATGTACCCCACTCAATTCCCCTTGTCTCGGTTGTACAAAGCATTCCAAATATTAACTTGATCCATCACGCCATTGGAGCATACTGATGTGGCTGGGGGAGATATGGTCCCTCGAACGTATATCATCTACAAATGGTGAATAGGGCACTCGATTCTTGGCTCTTCACGCAAGATTAGTTTCATTCACCCTTTTTCCCGTTGTTGTCTTTGAAGCCCGGACTATGGCGCCGGGCGGACCATAGCTCCTTTTACACAGGCCTAAGTAACTTTGTAATTATGGTCTGGCGTATCAAGTCCGGGAACCTGTGAACATAGGCATCGATTCAGTTGAACTCTCACGCACATTATTTTCACGGCTTAATTCCGTTAATCGTCTATGAAGCCCCGGACTGTGGCTCCCGCCGGACTATAATCTGCTTTCACCACCGGGTCTCTCGCTTGCATGTCAGTTCCTCTAACAGTTTAAGCTATTGGGACATGCATAGCTGGACAGATGCCGAGCAAAAGATATTCATCTAGGTCTAGTTCCAATTCCATCATTCCTCCCCTGCTTCTCTATATTAGCTGGAGAAACCATCGATGGCCCCACCCAGGTTCACTCAAAAACCCTGAAACTGGTGTTAAAAACCTTGGAAAAAGTGTGTCAAATGTCTTAAAAGCCCCAAAACAGCCTGAAAAAGGATAAAAATAATGCCATAATTTGGACAAACAAAAAACCCTGAATTCAGGGTTGTTTCCCTGAAATTGACATCTCTGGAAACAATATCCAATAATACGATTTATAAGAAACTACCCAGGTGTGGAGTTAAGGCGTGTCCTTCATATGCTTCATTTACTTACTCCACCTCCTTGCCCAACAGAAGCTTGAAGGCAACGTGTCAGGTGCAGACTTTATTATGGGAGGGAGCGAGTTCCATTTTTAAGGATCGTTCGACATGTATATTTGAATATTTAATAGGCCTTTGTGAGTCCTGGGAAACCTGTAATTTGGATGTGAGACTGAGGAGCGAGTTGTTTTGTGACACAACTTGATCGGCAATAGTTATTTTTGCTGCAAGGTGCTGAACTTTTTCCCATGGAATCTTTTCCAAGTCCTGATGATGAGGATCCCATGCATAGAGCGGCAGCATATTCTAAAATTGGGGTTCTATGAGTGTTGTAAGCAATAAAACAGCACCCTCAATTTTCAAAATTTGTGATTTTTGCACAGTTTGTGTTGGTAATTGTCTAAGTAAACTATACCTGTGAATAGTAATGCTCAAAAGTGGGTATTTGTCACAAAAGAAGGCAATGTGTATTAGAATCAGGATCCCAATTGTAATTTAACGGTTGGAAGCACAAACTTTCTGTCCGTCCATTTGAAATGTGCCACTTCACGAAATGCTTGCCCCGACTCACTTTATTTTGATCGCCCCCAAATGGTGCCACATCATATACTAAAGCATTAGCATGTGAAAATACAGCATTCATCAAAGGCATGGTGTCGCTGCCATCGCAATTGTGAATGGGACAGCAGGTCCATATGAGGTCACCAACAAGTTGAGACAACTACCCAAGACCATGACATCCAAGTGGTCATGACATTTTACATGTGGGGGGGAACAACCCAGCATTTGATAATCTGACCATTTTTGGGGCCATGAGCTCTAAAATGACCTTTGACCCTACTCTTGAGGGGGGTAACTTGTGGGCACTACCCAGGGACCATTACCTGCAAATGCCATGAAAATGTGTATGTATGTTGGAAACAGCAAGCATGATATTCAGGGAACTTTAGGTCAACCATACTGTTTAGTTTACCATTTGATTAGGCATATGAAAGTCGATGATATGTTTCCCGTAAACCCCATAACCAACCAAACCCTCCCCCGTGTTATGATTTTTTTTCTGCCTGCTTTTGAGATGCTGAAATCCTAAAAGAATTCATTATTTTGTATTAAAGAAAAGATCAAGTTTCCTTCTGTATCACATCTTAATGAATGTATTTTAGAAGATTTTTAAATCAAATGATTTTCAAAATCATTTTAAATATAGAAGTGTGGGGTTTTGACACAATATTGTAGCTATTAGAGCGTGCTGAAGTTGGTTAAATAGATAAGCTGTTTCTCTTTATGTTTCTTCAAACTTAAAAATAAGGAATAATGAAAAATGCATGTTTGCCTCATTATGACCTGCAAAAAATGTTACGGGGAAACATAACCTTGACTTCATCGATTGGCCTAACACTTTACCACCCTGGACAACAGAACAGACAGACAGATCCACACTACCACAGCATTCCCTATGTGTCCTTCTTTCATCATGAACCAAAACCCAGAAAAATGAAACTCAACACGATTGTTTCTTGTCCAAATTGGGACAATATTACTGAATAAAATTACCATCCTTATTCTGCTACAATTCTTAATTTGGCAGTTTGCGTTTCTAAAAGCTCCTCTCCCATGCCTTACTAGCTAAGAACAATATTCAATTCAAACTAACAATTCTCAGATGGGTATTTTGTCCACTTACAAGCAATCTCAAGGCAACTGACTAAATTTAAGGTGCAATGTCTCAGATTAATTATTTGTGTGACTACACCATCTGTCAACAATATAATTAGATATATAAAACCGCTGCCTTTTAACATTATTACAACAAGACACAGATTTTCAAGTGACAGTGAGCGATTTTTTGTGAGATACTAATCTTCTCTCTCAAATTGCACTGATCGATTGTAGACCCCTACTGAAACGTTTTCGAAGTTTTAAAAAGAAAACCGCAAACCTTGTTTTTGAACTTTGGGCCTGTTTCATCGAATCATCCCTACACTACAGAAAACCATGCTTGATTTTTCGTTACTAAATAAAGCATCATGCTATTACATAAAGACGGCACATTCGGCTTATTCCCTTCTGATGTGATCTAACACATTGGTAAGCATTCCAAATATGCAAAACCCCAGTTAAAAAAAAATTGGGGTGTTCTTTCTGAATGTCCTGGTCTCTTTAAAGACCACAACTTTAACATTTGATGTTCTCGTTTTGTTTCTCTTTCCTGGCTACTAATGATGAATTATGCAAATTAAATTTTCACCTACACTGTGATATCTGTGCTTTGAACAAAGAAATCCAGTGCAAAAATGTAATGTCATATCAAAGTGAGGAAAACACTTCACTCCAATGAAGTTTTGAATAGTTTAATACGAGAGCTATCTGAGGCTTTAAAATGGTACTCCTTTGGTAAAACCAGACACCTCTGCTTTTTGATATTAATCTGAAATATTAAGCACATTGTCTTCTCAATGTGTTTTTCATAACTTTTCTTTCAATATCTCACCATGATAATCTTACCAACCAAATGCCCCCTTTTGGGGTTTGAGTTGACTGGTCACATATGCAAAACCAATTTTACTTTACCAGTAATAATTTTCACACAATTTTGCAAACCTTTGCAAACAGATCAGGCTAACTATTGTTTTTGGTGAAAAAATTGTCCTAAGAAAGATTAATTAAATATATTAAGAAAATTCACAATTGGTAGAAATCTTATCGAATGCAAGGTCAACAATAATGAAACTCACTAAGAATGAACGCTCCCACTTTATCATTGCAATATTTTCTCAAATACAATGACAGAATTTGTCAGAAGAAGTGGGCAACAGAATTCTCGCACAACAGGTTACTTTAAAGGGGATGACCCATTTAAGTACGTACATTTTGTCATCTTGATAGAATGGCCTTTACCCAAAACCCCAGCTGTGGAAGTTTTTGCAGCACTACTTCTTACAAGACATCAGGCCGTCTTGTTCTGTTTTTGATGCGTTCTTTTCTTTCTTTCTTCTTCTTTCTTCGCACCTCAAATTCTTCTGGTTTTTGTCATGGTTTGACGTATAGTCACCAGACTTACACCACATGACCGCTGAGGCCATCTCATTTATGTCATAAGACTTTGACCCCTATCGGGGTCATCTAGGGGTCCACACGGGGTCAAAAGTTGTGATTTTTCTTTAAACTGTCAATCTCCTCCTACGTTTACACTGCATCGTAACGTGACTCATACATGTGGAAGCAGCTTAGGACCCTTCACAAAGTTATGGGTCGAGAGGTCAATCTGGGGTCATTAAGGGCACTTCCTCCGTCCCTTATGTGAAAAATCTTCAAAAAATCCTTCAAAATAGCTATCTGCTCTAATGCAACAGGTTGCATGGTCCCTGACTCAGACATACGGAGCAGCTAAGACCCTCACAAACGCTGTGCTCGGAATGGGGGTCAAAAGGTCATTAAGTGGAATCTCCCGGCAAAACCAAAATCTTTCTCAATATTCCAAAATTTTTTATCCAACCCAACATAGTTAAAGTACCTTTAACTTGCCGATATGCTTTCATGTTACCTGGTTGTATGCAAGGTATTTTTATTTGGAGGTCAAGGTCAGTTAAGGTCATTTCCATTTTCGGTTTTTAAAGGTAATTAATTTTCAAGAATTTTTATCTCCAGAACTAACAGAGAGAAATTTTTTTTCATTGCATTGGAACTGCTTTTTGTTGTGTACATGAGTTTTTTTTATACCGGAATCAAAGGTCATTAATGGGGTCAAAGGTCAATTTTGCCAAAAATGTGTAAAAAATATAAACCAAATTATTTGATTTATCTTAGCCTAAAGGGGACAGATACAGCCCGTTATTACTACAGTGTGTAACAATTAATAGTATGAGAGGTCTATGATAGTCCTCGACCCCAAGTCAAAGTTCAAGTCAAAGGTCAAATTTACAAACAATCTCCGATTGAACTGAATTTGACAGGAAGACTCCTCGGGAATACTCGTAAATACAGAAAAAATTACAGTGGACCCTATTCCGTAGAACCCAGGGGTCACGTTTTATAGAGGTGAAAGGTTCAAATCCCACATGCTTGGATTGAATGAAACTCAATAATATTGATCCTTGTAAAGTTTGTTAACATGTAAAAATACATTTAATGACATTTGTGACATCTTGGTCAAGTTACATGTCCAAAGGTCAAATGTCACCTAGGGGTCATTAAGGGGATCACCAGCCCTTCCCAATCGGGCCATCTTGTAAAATTAAGATCTGTCCCAGGTCTATTCCAGCCTGTTTTTATGTGAGCGCTAAAAACGTTGATTTTGTAATCCCCATAGATTATGAGTAATATGGTTGACCAAAATGGGGCACAATTTTTGTCATACCATTCACAAAAAAGCCTTTTTAGCTCTATGATTCACAGGGGTAATAATGAGAAGTTTATTAGCTTTCTCAGATACTAGTACATGGGGGAAAATGTTATGTTTTGTGAAAATTTTCATTACAATCTGCAACCAACGGTTTTTCTGAATCAAATTTTAGGAGGATTAAAAATACGGGTGGTCATTTTTAAAAATGTGTTCTTGGTTGTTTTGTTTTGTTTGGGCAGATTTTTGGTTTTATATTTATTTTTTTTACTGATCTGGTATTTAAAGGCTTTAAAAAAACTCTACTTTTCAGCTGCATGTTTATTTTATGAACCTTTAATTATCTGGGGGGTTTTCATAGTGTATAAAACTTTTTAATGGTTCATTGCTAAAAAGGGCAAGATAGGCACTGTTGGTGGGAAAATTCTAACACTAATTGGGGTGTTTTTGGGGCTGGAAAGTGCTTGTTCTGATTCTTAGCATTTTTATGTGCTAAAAAGCTGCAGTTTACACCAAGAAGTTTTAATTATCATAACAAATAAAAGATTTTGTAGTACAAACAAAGTGTAATCTTTGCTATTTTGGTTGGCAAAATTTTAAGAAGACCCTTTGTTGATTTGGACATAACATTGGACTTTGGGGCATTTTGGGTTAGGTACAGTAATTTAATAGCCTTAGTTAGGTTTAACTTTAAATATAAAGAGTCTAATGTTAAATATTGTAACAGGTTTTCAGCATATATAACAGCGATTATGATATATTTTCTTATTCAAAGTTTTAGTTAATGCAGCGTTATATGGTTTTACAAAGCAGGGGGTATGTCTCCACTGTGGCCCATTTGCCTCTAAGGCCCCACTGGACGACGCATAGGACTAGTCGGGCGGAGCGGGGACTTCAAAGAAATACAACACTTCCACTTGTTTAAAAATCCACACTATGAGAATTAAAAAAAGAGGGGTTCTGTGATTTTCGTGACTTAAAGTCTCTGAAGAAGAAGAATCAGACATTTAAAATGGATTAAAACCATCCAAGTTTGAAGAGCGCACGTATGGGTAACTTATTAGAAAATGTAGAGAAAAAAGGGTTGTTATTTATGAGAAAAACCTTTCATATGGTACTTCCAAAGGGTTTTTAAAAATTCAATTATTTCAATTCTCAAAACCAAAACATATGTGAATGGGCTGTTCTCACGGGGATTGTCCCTTGCAAGTTGGTCAAGTTTCAAAAATCAAGGGACTTCAAAGGCGGGCAAATTTTTCTTCTCCGAACCTCCTGTTTACGAGCAGTTTGCGAGAATGTTGAAATTGAAAAGTTCTAACTTTGTTTCCAAAACCAAGTAAATTTGGTTTGGTAGAGGCAAAGTACGCCTAGGATATAAACAAACCCGAATCTGGTAACAAAATTGATTTGCCAACGGATTACTTATATTACACAAGCAAATCACTCAATCTAATGAAATTAATTCAACTGTACTAAATTATTTAATCGGTGCTTGTGCAGTTTATTAGTTCATTCTAATTTTGAAACACTTTATAATTATTATAATTAGTATTCATCTTCATTGATATAATTATTGTTACTATTTACTCGCATTCTTGGATTTTGGTTGGGAAACCATGCTCGTTCAGAAAAAAAGTGGGAAAATTAAAAACAATTATTATAAATTTTATTCGATTATGGAGAAAACAGGTATTTTCACTAAGAATTGGTCCCGTTAGGGGGGTCACTTAGGACCATGAGCATGGGGTACCCAGACCAAAACCCCTGAGCCCCACCCCCACTGCCCCCGGGATTTAGAGTTGAGCTGTCCTATAAGAATAGGGAATAATGGAAATAAAGTAGAAAATATTGGTCTTTGGGCCTTATTTCAATATATCCTTCATACGATATGTTTAGGCCTATTTAAAAAAGTGTTCTATTGAATAGTTATTAGATTTGTGAATATTTTTTTTGTCCATTTTTGTAGGCATACATAATTATATTTCCCACATTAATCATAATTGCATGTGTCATTAAAAATTTGTTGTATTCGCGTTTATCAGACGGTATATAGGATGTTCCATTAAAAATTCTGTTGTACATAAATAAATGGACCGCTCCAGAAAATTTGAACATATCTATAGTTTTTGGGTTTACGGAATAAAAGTTTTCTGTGCCAAGGTCTATATAAAATTGGTAATTGGCACAATTTTGACCTTTTTTTTTTAATAATGAAAGGTTAAGATGCATGTAATTGAAACTAATTAAAGAAAAGAAAAGGAAGCCTCAATCAAAGCGGTTCTTATGTTTGTTCTTCTTCTGAAAAAAAATCTTCACACCAACGGTTTATTTTGGCGAAAGCCACCAAGAGTTGGCGTGTTGTGGGCTACTCAGAAACTACAAATAAAGTTTATTGTCGAAGTATATGAATATCAGTATAATTCACTAGTAGAAATAATACTCTGCAGGCCCCACATACCCACCAAGGGAAATGTTCTTTATTGAGTTTTGTTTTTGCTTTCATTATTTCAAAGGGGGACTGATCTGTTTTAAGTTGTTGTATCATTGGACCCAAAAAAAAGTAGGAAAAAAGGCGCAAACTATTAAGAAAAGGAGGCTGTAATTAAATGGCGAGTTTTAAAGCCTTAGTTGGCTCTTATCATTTGATCATTAACCCCTCATAAAATTGTCTTAACAAAAATGGCCCTTCTTCAGAGCGCCTTCAATGGTTAGCACGATATATGGAACAAAGAAACAACGATGTACGGTACTTAATTACCAGTTAAATTTTTGTACATCAGTACTCCATCCTCTTCAGGGGTGGAAGAAGGGAGGAGGAGGGAAAGGGAAGAGGGGAGGAATGGAATAAATAAAGGAAGAAAGAAGAAATAAGGGGAAAAGAATGGAATTTTACTTATTTTTATTTTTGAGTAAGGATGTGTGGCCTCTATTTCATAACCCGGGGGTTTGAAGACAATTGAGAGGGATTTCACATATCAAATGGCCCTTAAAACTGTAAATAAGCCCCTGGTTTGTTGCCACTAGTGCTTTCTGTCAAAAACATCCCCAACTGGAAAACTTTAAGATGATAATTTTTTTCTTTTGGTATGTATAAGTTGTTGAATCTCTAATGTTGTACTGGAGCAAATTACAAAAATTCAGCCCGTGTTTTTATATTGAGTGTGTTGTTATGGTAATATTCTTTTTAAAAAAAAAAAAAAATCTCATTATATGAAAATCCCACATATAAGGCGAAACATGGATGGCATTGAATCTCATTAAACCTTAAGCATTTGGATTTTTTGTGAAAGAGGGTCTGAGGAACTGAATTTGGTCGCAATTAAACCGGAGGGTCAGGGAACTATTTTTCAGAAATGGTGAAGCATGGAAAACTAAAATAGTGGCAAAATTTGAGCTACATTGGCAAAAGTTGAAACCATTTATTTATTTAAAAAATGCGGGGAAAACCAAACTATAAAATGAAAAGTTTGTAGAAAAGGGGATCTCGTTAAAACGGGTCATGCTTCAACGTGGGTCGTGGTTTATGAACTGAATTATGCCTTAATTGGGAGGAGTATTACGAACTGGCATTTTGGGTAACTTTACGGGGGTTTTATGTTAAGGCTGATATCAATACCCATTTACCACGGTTTCTCATAATTTGAAGGTACCCCAATCAATTACATTTAAAAAAACACCCAAAACACCCCCAATTACTCTATAAAAACGATAAAATAATTGAAAATAAAAGCCACTGTCTTTTTCTTCTGGGGTTACGAAATAATAAGTGGCGCTATTATTTGGAAAGGCTATGTATCAAATGCAAAAAGAACATGACAAAAAACATAGCAAAAGGAATAAACAATGTTTCAATTTTGACCCCCCACCAAAAAAAAAATACAATTTTTCAAGGTTTCGGACCGCCTTGTTCGCCTGCCGTCAACGGGGTTTGGGAATGATAGGTCTCATATGACCTTTGACTTGGACAGAGACCTTTTGGGACCTTCATAAAACAAAATGAGGGGTTGCAGGTAATAGCCATTAAAACTACGTTTGACTGGTTCCCAATTCAATTTCACCTTTTCAAATCAGTCAAGTTACATTTTTCAGCTTATCTTACAATCTTGATCTCACATGACCTTTGATTAGTAACATTTGACCTCATCAACAAATGAGGGAACCCATATTGCACAATGACTACAGTTTTAAAATACATTAAAGTATGCGGATATTAACCCTTTTCACAACAACACGGCAGACGACACCATCAACAACAACTATATACCACAGACAGCAAAAAAAACCAACATTGGACAAAGTGATCCCTATGCATGTGTATTCCTGTCTTAAGGCAGGCGACACAAAAATGATGCTTGAGGCAGATTTGCCATGGCGGTGGGCAACTACTCCCACCTTGGTAAACCGTGTATAGCTCCTATGCAGTAACTAAACTTTGATGTAAGAATATTATATACTTTTACACTTCGTTTGTACTACATCTTTTATTTATTATTAATTGTAACTTCTGTATTGAATCTGCGCTTTTTCAGTACAATAAAATGCTTGTTAATCCGCAAATAACTTCCTCCGCCCAAAAGACAACCCACCTTACTTTAGAATTTTGCCCAAAACATTTCCATATTGAGTTTTTACATGTTAAAAGTTTCACTTTTACTATTAGAACATAATATTTAAAGAAAAAGGTTCATACAAAAACATACAGCAGAAAAAAGTGAGGTTTTTAAGCCTTTAACATGTGAAAAAATCAGTAAAAACAATGAAAACCCAAAATCCGCCCAAAAACAAACCCAAGAACACATTTTAAAAAATGACACCCATGATTTTCTAATTCTACATAAAATTCTGTTAAGAAAACTTTGGTTTGCACAGTTGTATTGAAAAAAAACGAAACCAAAAAATCCATGACAATCCCTCCCCATGGTAACTATAAATAAATCCAAATTTTGACCACTTCCGGTAAAATCCTGGGGTTCTGGGAACAAGGCATTAGTGTCGACGATGGCCCTTTAATTCTTTTGCTTGATTCTTTAGTTACTGTCTGCGTTTTTTAGTTCTGTACATTTGGCACAACTCAGTCACACAACAAATCAACCAATAAGGGCACACATGCCATTTTATCTTGTCAAACGTATACAAGTGCTCTTAAATTAAATTGCCAATACATGGGAAGATAAAATATCACACATTAACCTCATTCATAAACATTATTGCAGTTAATGTGCTGCACACATTAACCTCATTCAATAAACATTTTGCAGCCATATCTTTTTTTTATTTAAAATCTGTATAAACTGAGGAATCCATTTGCAGTAATATTTCAAATTAAAGGTTCAACGAGAGATTTGCATATTCGGGTCCTCCCTAAACTTCAAAGTACTGATTTTTGCCCCTGATGTAAAACTTCCATCCAGCATCCCCATCTGAAACATTAAGCTGAAGAATGTTTCTTTCTTGGGTACAAAAATGGTGAAATTTTCTAATTTCGATAGAGCAAATACGAATTCACCAGCCCTATGTTTTATATTGAAATATATAAGCAATCAAAATCACCCTTTTTCCCCTCACTTTTTTAGACAATTTTTTTTTTTTTTTGAAGCCAAATACAAGGTACGAAAGCTATGAGTGTCTAATCTATAGAAATGACTATATGACCATATTGGGTTCCTTAAAATCTCTCATTGCCTTTAAATCACCCCCCCCTATCCATTATCAATTCTACATCACATAGGCATTCTAAAACACTCTTGTAATGGTCATTACATATCACATGCATTTTACAAATATTAATGCATGAATATTCTAATCATATTCCTTGTTTCTACAAACGTTTACAGACAGTCAATAATCTATTGCTATTTTATCACCTTTCCATATCTAGCACATTGGATCATAGGACAGTGGGTGCTATTCCATCCACTGGACCCAGTGACCAATTTTTCATTGACAGTCAGATATTTTTGGGGGCAAGGAAAAGGAGTTTTTGGCTATTTTTTTCCCAATGGGTTTTTTTTTTTTTTGGGGTACACTTTCAATGTTTTCTATTGGAAAAGTGGGCCTTTTGGTGAATTGAAAGGGTTTAATCATCTTACCCATAGCACCCCTTTATATGGTCCGAGTGGGTTTTTTTTTTTTTTCACTTTAGCGATATTGATCATTCTACTGCATTGGTAAGTAAACAAGAAAATTTCCAAGGTCAACAGCAAACTTGTGTTTGGACTTTAACCATTTACATGAACCCTCTTGAAGAACTCACAAATTTCAACAATGCATTTGGGTTTCACTACTCACTAGAGCCAAAAAAATTAAAGGTCACCATCAGGATTTGCCAATCAGAACATCAAAAAGAAATATACCAAATCAGATGTATGCTTGTAACAAGTACAGATATCCTAACATACCCTACATGTATATACAAGAACTAAGACGAAAAGCAACCTAATAAGGACAAAATTGGATATTTTTTAGTCATTATTGTCCGTACAGACACTTACTGCAACACTTAACTGATGAATGGAGAGTCATATCTTTGAACACTGCTGTTTTCCTCCTTTTTTGTCAATGTTTCAGTTGCAAGAAATTACTTTTGAGAATTCAACATACTTATCCTTCACTTCTAAGCTATTCCTGCAACTTTCACATATATTGACTATTTCTGGTGAATCACTGATAGTCTTTAAATACCATGAACTATACATGTAGGGCCTAAAATACTATGAAATTGCAACCGTCCCTTCACCTCAAAATGTTAACGAGCCCCCCCTAAAAAATACTGCAAGTCAACTTTCAATCATCCCCCTTGCAAGAGGCACGATTGAACCTGACTCAGATGCCTTTGACTTTGTTGTCATGACCTTTGACATCTATCCACATATGAAGGAACACCCTATTGCACCTTAACCAACCCCAAGTCTGTAATAAAATTGGATTGATTCAGCCCAAATTTATTGGTCGAGCTATAAGTTGCAAAAAATATTTTAAAACTCATAGCGAGACCAATAAATATTGGGCGCAAATCATCCAATTTTATCATTATCATGCGTAGGATCCAATATTATTGCGTATCGGACACCTCAAAGCATGATAATGGTTTAAATCGGACTTAAACTTTTCAAAGGAGACGCAAAAAACGAAAACCTAACAAAAACCTAACCAAACTGGAACACACATACACATACATACACATACGGACATCCCTCGCAATATCCCCCTCTGCTTTCAAGCCAGGGGGATAATAAAGAACACGTTTTCAGTATCAGCTCAAATCTAGTATAACTGAAGATTACTTTGATAATTCATCACAAGAAAAAATGAAGCAACATCACACACTTTTCAGCAATTTCACTGGGTAAAATTCTCAAGAGTCAAAAACCAAAATGATAGGTTCAAAGTCAAGACAGTGAAGTGTTAGAACTGCACAATGTATAATTTTCCAACTTCTTCACTTTTGGGGTTAAATTCTCTCTGATCAAAATCCAAAGTCAAGGATCAATGTCCCTATGTGTGGGGTCAGTGAAATTGCTATTTCCAAACAGTTATCTGCATATCATTACTTGCAACAATTTTTTTTTAATACGTGACTTTTAAGGTATATTCGTGTTGTAAGTATTTTTATGTTCAGTGAAAAGGTGATGAAATGCTTTAACCAAACAACTCAGAAGAATACAATACTAAGTACATTCCCCCAACCCCAACATGACCCGAGATGACCTTTGACACTACATGTGTGAGGCGGGTATAGTTCCCAAAGACACTCCGTCAATTCTCTTTGAAATCTTAAGTATAAATCTACAATGACAGAAAACGGCAGGGTCACCGGGTAAACATTTTACATTTCAAAATACTTTTGGCAGGGGCAATAAAGTGGCTTAGATTACTTTTCAATAAACATTACTTATAAACTATGGCTGGTATTCTGAAAAGAAGACTAACTTTAGACCTGGGTTTAAACCAGGGTTAGTCCTACATGAGTGGACCTTTTTCCTTCCAACATACTCTAAAATGTGCTGTAACATGTGAGAAAATTCCTCAAGGATGGGTCGTTTCGGCCCATCCTTGAGGAATTTTCTCACCCATTACATTTAACTTTCACAGTATTCTGAACAAAAAAGTCCACTCATGTGGGACTAACCCTGGTTTAAACCCAGGACTAAAGTTAGTCTCCCTTTCAGAATACCAGCCTATAACAATGTTTTTACACCTTATGAATATTCCTGAACTAATCGTGCCAACTTATTGGTGAATTCTTATTACAAATGTTATTTCTCTAGGAAAATAGTTTTGACTGTTTCCCCACAACCTCATCCCCAGAGTCACAGTGAGGTGTAATAAAACAAATACTTCATGGTTTATATCGGAGAAATAGGCACACTATTTTCCCTTGGTACTGGCTACAGGCCCATCACCCTGTAGTTACCTAGGTAAAATAGTGTGGCCTATTTCCGGAAAAGTTACATCTCTGTATGGTATGTAGTATTGCCTACTATAGTCCATTCATCTTCTTTGAGTTAGTGATATCAATATGTTCAGACAGATATTTTGCATGTGGGTCATTCCATGCCAAAACACCAAGGTGTGGAACCCACTCTCTCAGATTTTGTTGAAATTGCAGTCAAAGGTACATTTTATGGGGCTACAGAGGAGGTCAAAAGGAAAAATTCAAATTCCATTCCGTTTTGAAGTTATGGGCTCTCAAAGTTTTACGACTCTGACTATAAAATTATGATTCAGTACTAAAACAACTTTATTAATGTTATTTATATAATCAGTAGTTGCTACTTGTTGCATCAATAACAAAGCAAGTAGAAGTTCTTTGTATCCCCTAGTAAAAATAGGCCCTCAAATAGTTGCCATGGTGCAAAATGGACTAAAATGGGACCACACATAGAGGGCGCTTATTTTGACGCGTACACCCGATATGAAGTTCTAGCATTGAAAAAATATTAGCAAACACTATAACAATCACTGTGATAGAAGTTTTGTTTTGTATTTTTGATGTCAGCGCTTTGAATCGACACCCGCAATTTAATGCTACATGACAACCACATAACACACTGATGTCACTGAGGAAGGTGGAAGCACTATACATTGTCATCTTCAGATCTTTGGCCACTCGGCAGATATCTCATGTGGAATGACACTGTGCTGACTCTCACAGTGGATGACATGCTGTGTATTGAAAAATAAACAGAAACAGGCTTACTGTACCCATTGAATTACACACTTTATTCCATCCCCATACACTTTGATGCAAGACAGAATAAGGTGTGCAAACAAATGGGTACAGTGGGTCCATTTCACTTTGCAAAATACAGTGCCCCAGCAAATCTGATTATGACGAGATGGCTTGAAAATGCAATTTTTGGTTTTGTGCTTGAGGTTGAAAGGTACATTTTGTGATGCTCCGGCGTGATGCTAGCATCTTTTCTTTCATGCACGGTTCTATAGATATCCTCAAAAACCTTTTCCACAGAATTTTACTCATAAGCAATTGTGGAAAGTATGTTCCAAATTTATAGCACTTGAAATAAATTTGCAGATTAATTTTGGCATGGTTCAGATCATGTAAAATGAAAGCTTTTTGGTATATCGAATAATGAAGTTGTGAATCACAAGATTTCCCTTAAAATAGTTAAAGTGACAGGCAGGAGACTTTTTAGGTTACAAATTTCTCTCAAATTGCATTGAATCGGATGTAGAGAATGAGAGAACGTTTCGAAGGTTTTTTGGACAAACAAGTACAAAAGAAAACCGCAAACCTTGTTTTGACCTTGCCTGCTACCGTAATCGTCCCTATATAAAACCATGCTTTGATAAAATACTAAATCATCATCTTATTACATAAAGACGGCATATTCGGCTTATTCTCCTCAGGTGTGATCTAATACATCAATTGGTAAGCATTCCAAATGTGCAAAACACCCGGGTTAAAAAAAAAAAAATAGGTAGGAACGCTTCTTTCTGGAAATGTACTTGTGTCTCTTTAAGACACAAACACTATCATCACCTCTCCTCATAATGCACCTGAAGGTGCGACAAATAGTATTTACGTAATGCAAATTTATGGCCACACATAGAGCACCTGTAAGGAGCCACAGACAGGTGAGACATTTCATGTTTTTTCAACAATCTTTCATTTCTGTAATACTTTCCACAGTACTGGCATCTATTCGCGTGTGGACACCTGCAGGTGTCAAAGTAAAACATGAACCACAACTTATTACTGCATCTTTTCCCGCACTCTAAACACAACCTGGTATTCGCCAAAGTCTCTTCCAATACTGCCCTGTCAATATCAGTGGAACTATCTACGTCATCCTCTGTGCTTGGCCAGATGCATCTTCCATGCAAGGTTTTCCTTTTGAAATTATATTTCCCAAGGAGTTTCTTTTTATGACGATCCATATGTTTACTGTAAGTATCAAATTTGTGACAAACTTCAGACAATATCTACATCTGAAACCTAACAAGAAATCTTGTTGCAGCTCTGGAACTTTAGTTTTTCTTCTGGCAGTCTTTGGTGTTGTGAAAGGATTTCCCATGATTTTTTGCTGCATTAAATCAGTAGAATTAGGTTCCAATCCTACATCAGTGTGTCCATTGCTGTCCAATGCCCCCCATTCATCAAAAAGTTTTGTGGAAACTGCCTCCTGGTCCTCTTCTCTTTCCTTCTCTGCCACTTCAGGATGATACTTACTAGTTCTGGAAGTAACTAAAATTTCATCTCTTCCCTGAGTCAATCCCTGCTTACTTTCCTCTCGGGCACTAAAATCACCTCCTTCACCTTCAGCAGTACTCATTGCCACATGGTCAACATCAACACTGTCGTGAACTTTGTTGATCACAAATGCATCGCTTTCGACTTTGGTAGCATTGTCTTGACTTTGAACATTGGACACCTTTAGTCTTTTCGGAGGTTCCCCATCAACATTCAAAGTTCTGAAGTGCTTGACATCTCTTTTACACCCATACCCTGAGGTTTCCTGTTTATTTGAACTTATCAACATTTTATCTGAATTTGATTCAGATTCTTCTTTCAGACTTTGTGAAACATAAGCCCTATTTGCTGTGTGTGAGAGATTTTTATCTCGCTCTGGAGAGTTTACATCTGCAAGGTCGACTTTATGGTCCTTTGTTTCAAAACCGATACCTGAAGAATTGTGCTCTTGTTCAAGCTTTAATGCATCCCCCTGTGCAGTTAGATTCACCTGTGCTTTTGCGGTGGCATAATCTTTAGTATTGCTTATGTTTTCCTTGTCTTCAGCACAAGGAGAGGAGATGTCAATAATCTCGAGATCTGAATCTGAATCAGCAGTCTCATCTTGAGATCTCTTTAAGACGATGGCTGCATCAGTTACTCTAGACCTTGCTATGCCACCACCATTATTATCTTTACCTGTACAGCTTTCTTCTACTACATCATCACATGACAAGCCTACAAATACAAAATCTGAATTGGAAACTACATCTGCCGAACTCTCTGCACACGCTGGCTGGAGCTCTTGTGCTATGACTATATCAGAACTTTGAATGAAGTCTTCATGCGAGATCCTGGTCATGTTGCTGGCGAATGTTATGTCTCGTTCTCGACTGTTATCCTGGTCGTGCTTAATTTCTTGTCTGGATTCACAATTTTGATCATATAAATTCTGAGCATGTTCTTCCAAGAATCCATTGTATGTCCTTGAGGAAGACCACAAACAGTAGGGATTAGCATTATGAGTGCGTAGATGTGTCCTGAGATTTTTGTTCACGGCAAAATATGCTGGACAGTATGGGCAAGTATATTTGGTTCTCTTTGCTTGTCTGTTTTTCAGGTAACTCATTTTGTCCAAACGAGGAACCATAAACCTGCAGTTATAAAAAAAAATGATAAAGAAAATCACATTATATTTTTAAAGAATTGAAATCAATCGCAATGGCAATCAATATTGACAAAACTGGTGGAACATACTTCTGCAGAATAATTTTAGCACTTACATTTAATTTAACAAATGGAATCAAGTAGGACCCAACATTTTTTTTCACTGATATCTTAGCAACATTTGTTACTCGATCTTTGCACAATTGAGTTCCCTTAACTGTCCATTCTGTACATTTTCCAGTGGCATACCAACTGGGGGAGGTTACCCTCCCCCTTCCCTCCAGCTTGAAAAAGTGGTATTTTGTGGTATATGGTAATTACAGAATCTACAATATTTTGTGGTGGTTTGTGACATGTGATCGTATCATATACCAATTGTGGTACATTGTGGCCTATGGTGCAGTTTGTTGTTGCTTATTACTGTGGTATTTTGTGGTATATAATGAGTTACTCTAATTTGGTATAGTTCTGATTTATCTAACTACTTAGCATATACCACAATATACCTCAATCAAATTTTGTGGTAGTTTGTGGTCTATGGAAGTGCAAGCACAATGAAAGTTGTGGTATATTTTGATCTGTGGTAAGTCCCCACACTATACAGCCTGCCTTAGATGAATATGTTTTAAGGTAAAAAGCCCAAATCCTGAACACCCCCCCCCCCTCCATAAATAGGGGGTTATTTTTTTTTGGGGGGGGGGGAATTATGAAAAATACTATACGGTATATGAAGACAAATAAGATATATATACTGACCAGTAGTGACTTAAGAATTTAGCTTATTCAGGTATTTTAAGTATAATGTACTTGATGTAGTAATGACAAGGGTAAATAAGTTGTAGGGGGTCACTAAATACCCTCTTATAATAAGAATATAGAAATACACTGAAAATTGCTTAAAATATGAAAAACTACCCCAGTTAGGAAGTAATTGGTTCAATTCTGAACAGCAGTTTCAGGTGATAGGGTTCGATGACAGGGAGTTGATATCCACAAAGATATGGAAGTACCCCTCCCCCACACCACCACCACCACCACCACCATCAGGGTAGCAATTACCATTTTAGCCGCTCTCAAAGTGACTCTTACCGAGCCTTACACTCCCTCCATTTGATGCATTCTGGGGTACGGATGGGCATATGTGAGGCTCATCTAAATCAAATGTGTAATTCATACGTGCGTAAGATGCTGCACGTATCCAGTTTTGTACTGCGATCATTGATATGCTAGCCCATGCAGGCTTTACGTGGTTCCATTTACACTCAACTATTCAGTTCCCTTGCCAGGTCCGTAGTCATCTCTAAAATCTCGTAAAGATTTTCGGACTTTTAAGCAATCAGAATAGCCAATTTGTGTCATGTGATCATGGTGGATTGTTTTAACCTTCTTGTGTTTATCCCGTAATTTCCCTCATAAATCAAGGCCCTGCCATCCTTTCAACAATCTAACCTCTTTGGCTAGTAACAAATTTATAGCTATGTCGATGCAGCTAGGTAAAAACAGACGCATTTTTAGTGGTTTTCAGGCCTTGGCGATGTTTTAGCACTTTTGAAAAAAACTGTCTCCCCTTGTTATTTTACCCTGTAATTTCCCTCATAAATCGAAGCGTTGTCCTCCTCCTAATAATTTAAGCTTGATGGGAGCCATTCAATCTTGTCGGCTAGCTTTAATCTGATGGCAAAGTAATTTTTCTTCCCATAATGTTCGTGGACTCATAGACCAGGTTCCGCTTAATTTTCATGTGTATTTCTTATGGGGGGGGTCATGTTGTCCCCCTACAACTTATTTACTTTTGCTGATCAATACCTCCAATGGCCATGGTCCAATCACTAGATAGCCTCGTCCCCATGGACCCCACGGCCAGATTTTACCGGAAGGGTCAAATTTTTTGCGTCAGAAGATTTGGAGGTAAGCAAAAACATGCCTATTTTGGTCGACCATTATTATCTTTACAGTATTCAATGGGGCTTACAAATGAATGTTTTTAGCTCCCATAGTCAAAACAGAAATTGAAATATCATCATGAAACTTTATATGGAAGGGTATTGGTCACGGTCTTCCCTGATTCAGTCAAAATCAAGAAGAACCTTTAATTAAGTCAGACCATCCCCCTTTAATGGGCTCTGAATAAGCCTAATCTTGATCACACACGGGCAGTATGTTTATTTATTTATCTTCAAATGTACGTGTAGTATTTTTCTTTAATTTTTTTTACCCCCTAGGCTGAGATAACACTCCAATAGCCTAAGCTAGCCCTTGGGGGGGGGGGGTTTAGTCCCAAATGGGACTTCACATGAACGTTTTCTTTAACAGTGTGCCTTTACCCGTCTATGTTCTCCATTCCTGTTCATTATTAAGTTTAAAGACACTATCAGTGTTATGAAAATATTTGAAATTTGCAGGAATAAGCTTCAAAGTGAAGACTAAGTCTCTGCTAGAATTCTCATAAGTTTACCTTTTCCAGCTGTAGAATTGACAGAAAAGGAAGAACACGGCAGTGTTCCAAGATAACATTCTCCATTCAATTACGTGTTGCAGTAAGTGTCCGAACGGACAGTAATGACTAAATCGCATATTCGGTCCTTATTAGGTTTGCTTCTGGTCTAATCAATTGCATGGTTATGTTAGTCTACTGTACTTGTTACATACCTTAAAAATCTTATTTTTGATGATTTTTCATTTGGCTGATTTAGCAAATCACTGATAGTGTCTTTAATGGCATTATCCTAATTGTACATTATGGAGGCTTTCCCCATGCTCATCATGACTAGGGGGAGGTGTGTTCAGGATTCAGGCTTTGGGATGAATTTAATATTCTGCCACACATCCTTCAACATGCAAGATTTATTCCTTGTCATAGGGCCTTTCTACCTCATCCCCGGGTCACTTCCGGTGCTAGCCTTTATCATCGGCCCTCTTTTGCAGTATCACTCCGCGACACGCAACAACCATCTGCGCATACTTTCTAATCCAAATCTTAGTTCATCACAGCCCTTGTTCATCGGAGGTGATAAACAACCTGTGTTTCTAAGAGGCCTTTGCGTGTGGCAGCCCTTTATGACCATTTCTTGTTGGCAATCTTTTGCTTTTTTTGAGCCTGCACTTTGACATTCATCTTCCTTCTCAAACACAAACTTTTCCTTTTTTTCCTAAGTAGCGGCTACCATTACAGTCTCCGGCTATCACTTCAGGTACAAATATGGCGCATTTTATGCCAGTTTACATGACGGACCTATGGGAATCATCACCACAAAAGGCTGCCCTATAACTTCCTCCCCGTACGCAAAATGGCCGACTTGTGACAATCAGCGTATACAGCCCTATTGAGGTGCCAAATTCATAGGGGTGTCACACTACAAAATTTGTTCGGGATGTTATTACCTAAGCCTCACTCTTTAGGGTATAGTCTTAAGACTAGCGGATATTCTTAATCCTCATACAATTCTGCATCTAGAAAAGCCCATATTTATATGAATAAAAATTTCCAAAATTTCCTTCCAGGTGATACCTAGCTCATATCTCCTTTATTAAAGGTGGCATTTCGTGATTCCCGCACCTTTTTTTTTCATTGTTCACTTAGATTCCTTGAGAAAAGCTTAATTCCAGTACCTTTTTAGCTGATCCCGAGCTGTGGTTTTGTGTTAATAGCATATGGCTTCATTTCCACGGTCTCCTATGGGCCACTGTGCTATAATTTCTGTCCATTTCAGACAGAAAATACCAAGTTTTTGAATTTCTTACACAGCACAATCAAATTTGCACGTAAGATTTTGGCACACATGGATTTTGTGAACTTTCAGAGGATATGAAAATCCTAACTTTTTTTTTAGGTAAGTCGGGGCGACGCGGCTGTGGGATCACCAAAATTGCCCTTTAAGGTGTCATATTGTTGATTTCACACTACTAACACTAAAAGGTGGACTTTTTTAGTGGGTAGTACTAGTCGCCGCACAATTCCTTTTCAGTGAAATAGGCGTCTACATACGCGCGCGAGAAGTGCTGCGTGTTACCCGCAGACTATGTAGTTCCATTAGCGTTTCACTCATGTTTCTGTCTGGCGGGAATGCTTGCGTAGTCTTGATGCAGAATTGAATTGTGACGGAGATTATAGTAGATTAAAAAATCTTATCAATCGTATTCATTAATATTAATTCTGTGACACAACGACCAAATACAAAGCGTATTGCTTATCACTTAGTCCATGGGAATGAAATTTTATTTGCGTCGCGCCCGCATTTGCCCGACCCTCCAGCGGAAAATTTTTATTTTTAAAAAAAATCATTATTTGCAATAAAAAAATGTTCTTCATCCAAAAAAACAAGTGTTTAATCATCAAAAGCTGGAAAAGGGTACGATTTCGCACTAACAATAGACTACATGCATGCAGTCTCTGACCATGACACATTTTGATGTGATTGATCCGTCAGCTTTGGTTTCTGGAAACCCCTTAACTCGCAAGTCAACCAATAAAAATGTACATAAATAATGGACATAAAGCCTCAAGCCTTTTGAAAAATGTCCGGACGCAATTCTAAAACTTTCATTCCATGGCCTTACCGCCAGCTCGGAAGCTTATGTTCCAATGCCTTGACATGGTATAAGCGCGTTTAATGTAACCTAAAAAAACACCGGGCTGTTGTCCGTGCGTAAGTTTTTGAAAAATGCATAACGCGTGTATCAAGCTCCCAGCCATTAAAGAATGTGATTATAGTAGGTGTGGAAAGCGTCTACAGACAGAATGTACCATGGTGTAAATGACCTTGAAGTGTATTCAGAACTGTATTCAGGGCGGGCTGTATCCTAGAGCGCCATCTCGCTTCTCGCAGTGTGTTTGGTTTCCCGCAACTTTGAAGAAAAAAATACTAGGGTACTTCTATCAGCGTCTACGAAACCCTTGTTTATTTTACGAAAGCACTCATTTACAAATCATAGTATCATACTTAAGGGTGGGACATGGCGTCAGTTTTCTTTTGAAGATCAAAATTGTAGTTTTTCTAAATTTTCTGAATTCATCACACCTTTCAGAGTATTTTACTTTTTATTGGTGAAAATCGGACATTTTGTTCAAATGTTATGGTTTGATCGAATTGTACAGCATCGCACAGAAATACGATTTCTTATGTTTCGTATTGTTTTTTCACGCAGCTACATTTACTTTGTTTTTCAATTGTGTTTCAAGCAGGTAAATA
Organism: Ophioderma brevispina; assembly: GCA_023653785.1. Classification (NCBI taxonomy): domain Eukaryota; kingdom Metazoa; phylum Echinodermata; class Ophiuroidea; order Amphilepidida; family Ophiodermatidae; genus Ophioderma; species Ophioderma brevispina. Next base: position 41,638 of record JAMKCH010029922.1, read on the forward strand.
TTTAAGAGAATTCCCAAATCATTATTTTGGGTAAAAGTGACCATTTCCAAGATTTGTTTTTAATTTACAAATCGTCGTCATTAATCATAAGTGATAAATTTCGAATTAAAAAACAAAATTCGAAATGAATTGGGAAATACTTGATTAATTAACACTTAAACGCTTCTGGACCTGTTTGGCCTATAAATCTTTTTTTCGTTTGGTCGGGGAGATTTATTTTCTGTGCGAGGGTGCAGATCGTCACTCCTCTCCTTGTCCGTGTTGGGTCCTGGGCCTCCGGGCCGGACGGTGGTGTTATCGCTAAAAACAGTGTGACCTATGACTTCAAAGTGGCACAAACTAGTTTTAATTGTACATACTATGATCCTATAGAGGATTTTTGTGTAAACGACCTTTAGTTTTTTAGTTTACATTTGGGATTTTTTGTATGCCACCATCAGCAAAAATGGCGAGAGAAGTTTGAACGGTTGCCAATGGCACACAGGATATATTTTGGTGAACGCCTCTCATAGGATCACAGATCCTGGCCAATGTAATTGTTTAGAACCAAACTATGTTTCAATACTTTCTATTTTTGAGATAAGGGGGGCAAAATTGTCAGTTTGAATTTCTGATTTCGTGGTGCCATGACCTTTGACCCTGCTAATTAGCATACCGGAGGTCAATATGATCCCGCGACAATATATTGAAAAAGGCTCATCATATCCAAACATTTTGTATATCACGTCCTTGTATTCAAAGAAACTCTGTGCTGTGATTGCAATAATCATACGATTTAGGAAAATGACGGCCCATGTCCACCCCCTTATCAAGTTCCACACACCTTTGGATTTTTAAACGTTGTTTTTTTAAAAGTTTGCGCGGACAATGGGCGACTGCAGGATGTATTTTCCACCATGGGGGGGGGTTAGTTTCCTGCTAAGCAATAACTCCAACTTATTCTTTAACATGTTGTTCATTAACAATGTGAAGTTATGCACAAACACATGAATACCTGCTTTCCCCTGTACCTAACCGTCTACTTTTGTCGATCTCAAATCCCTCTAAATGTCCGATATATCCCTGTTTTCACTAGCAACACATCTTGAGATCCTATATAATGGTGCGATGACATAAGGTGAAAAAAATTAAAAGAATTAGAACTGAATTGCGGCGGGGTCCCCCGGCTTTCTAGGTTTCCGGTTTTGCTGGTTAGTTGGGACTGGTTGGGGTGGGAGGGGATGGTACACTGTGGGTTGCCAGTGGGTTCATGTTGCGGTGGTTGTGATCTTCTGTTCAAAAACCTTATCGGTCGCTCTGAGCCCTTTGTTAACCGCGGTTGGCTAAAATTTGTATGTTGAATTGAAGTAGAAGAACGTTTTCCGGCAGTTTGTTTGTATTGTTTTGAAATTGATGTGTCAAAGTATTAATTGTAATTCCCGTGGCTGCATATTCAGGCGACTTGCAAGGTTTTTTTTAGGTTGACTGTTGACTGGAATATTTGATCATCTATCTTATCTATTTTCCATCATACATACTCAGTAGAAGTATTTTTTGTACCAGGTAAAAAAGGTGCTTGGTCACAGGAACAAGGATCAACAAAGTGTGCAGGAAGAAAAGGCTGTTGCACGTAAAAAGAAGGTTTGTGTGGTTTCTAGCTAACGAGTGTGAATGGCTTCAGGCGCCTCCGGAAAATCTCCACGACTAGCGGAACCCAGTTAAAGCTGGTAGGTGTGTCCAGAATGCAGATGCCTTAGAAAAACCTGGCTGGTAAAGAATTCTACTGTACAAGTGGGTGCTTTTTGTAGCTGTTTGGTGGTAGCCCCTAGTTTTGCTTGGTCTGATATTTACACACCTGCCACTTTGTAAGGTGCCACGGAATGGATGTTCAGAATTGAAGCTGTAAGTTTCTTGACAATTGCTTGGAATATGACCTCATGGGGTTTCAATACAATACTTGCCATTTCATTCGCAACAATTCCCTTTAGTTTTTGTTTATTTATATTAGATTCTTTGTTTATTTGATTTTAATTATAATTTTATATTTTATCAGTTGTGTATTTTGTTTTTAATTATGAAGTATATGTGTTTCTTTCTTATTTTTATTATTTATTTTTTATTTTCACCTTATTTAGTCATCTTTAATTTGTTTATTCAATTTTTTTATTAACGATTTAACTTTATTAATTAATTAGTGTTGATTTTTATGTCTATTTTATATTTTTCATTTCGATTTTTAGTTATAATGTATATGTATTTATTAAATATAATAAAATTTTTGGTTTTAATTGTACTTGTTTTTATTGCTTTGTTTTTATTTACTTATTTATTCTCTTTAGTTATTTTGTTTAGTGTTATTATTAAGTTTTTTTCATTTTAACGATTTATATATTAATATTTTGTGTATCCGCTTTGATTTTCTTAAGTTTTAAAATACTTTTTTATTATCCTCACCGTTTACATTTTATTTTCTTAGCCATTTTGGGCTTTTATTTTTTTTATTATTTTGTCGTTTTCTTTATCATTTATTTTGTCTGATTTTTAAAATTTATTTGGTTCCATTTATTTTATTCATTTTATATTTCTATTCCTTTCAGGAGAAGGCGCTATATAATATCTGTTTATTATGTTATTATTCTTTTTATTTTAATCATTATTTTAATGTATTCTAAGAACTAGTTGTACACGGATTTTATGTTTTATTTTTTAAATATTTGTTATTATTTTCTCATCTGTTTATTATTATTTATTCGTTTTATTTTTATTTCTAATTTGTACTGATTTTTTTCTTTTATTCATTAAAAAACAAAATGTTATTTTATTAATTTTAATTTGTGTAATTTCTTTTGTATATGCTTTAGGCCTATATGTATGACTTCTGTGATTGTCTTGTTCGAAAAACATCTCTGTAACCCAAACATTAACATTTCCTAAAATACAATTACAGAAATAACACCCCCCCCCAAAAAAATCCACCGAAAGGGGATTCGAACAACCCAGACCAACAGGTCCTATCTTAACGAATCATAACTTAAGGAATCATTTGACATGTCTGCAGAGCCCTCGAGGTAAGCCAAACCATAGACTGCCAAACATTTCAGGCGCCACTACTGTGTACTTTCGCTAGTGTTACCGTCAAACCATTCTGGGTATTTTTCAATGCAAACACGTATTACTCCGGGGTATTACTATTACAACTGCCGATCTTTCAGAGAAAGAGGTATGGCGAGATACAGTATTTATCATCTACAAAAATATTTCAGCTAAAAAACCCGAACATACTATCTATCATCTCAAAAATATTTCAGCTAAAAAAACACAACATAGGCCTAATGAATCATGGTGGAAAATTACTACGGCCGATCTTCAGAAAGAGGTATGCGAGATACATATTTATCATCTCCATAATTCAGCTAAAAAACACGAGCATACTATCTATCATCTACCAAATATTCAGCTAAAAAGCACGAACATAGGCCTAAGATCATTGGGTAAAATTAACTACGGCCGATCTCCAGAGAAAGAGGTATTGCGAGATACATTATTTAACATCTACAAATATTTCAAGCTAAAACACGAAAATACTATCTATCATCTACAAAAATATTTCAGCTAAAAAACCGAACATAGGCCTAATTGAATTTGGGGGAAAATTACTACTGCCGTATCTTCCGAGAAAGAGGTATTGCGAAGATACAGTATTTATCATCTACAAAATATTTCAGCTACAAACACGAACATAACTATCTATCATCTACAAAAATATTTCAGCGAAAAACACGAACAGGCCTAATGATCATTGGGGGGAAAATTACTTACGTGCGATCTTCAGATAAAGATGTATTGCGAGATACAAGCCAGTTATCATCTACAAAATATTTCAGCTAAAAAACCCGAACATACTATCTATCATCTACAAAAATATTTTCAGTAAAAAACATGGACTAGCCCTATAATGAATCATTGGGGGAAAAATACACAAAATTATATATTCGTCCTTCGAGATTCGTCCGTTTCGGGCACTGCCACAATGATATCATTGGTTAATTTGCGTCAAAAGCTCTCCAGGGAACCCCCCCGCACTATTGAGCCTTGACCCGTCATAGCCAGGGTACATAAACCACTAGCTACCAATGGCGTGTCTAGTCAGAGCAACCTTGGACTGCCCGCTATAACCACAAGGGAACTTACCCAACTCTACCCTACGTTAAAAAATCCCCGAGGGGAAACAACCAGCACTAATTTCCTTTTTTGCGCAACATTTATTTTTCATACCCAAAACGTATACTCTATTTAAACAAAATTCCCGCCACTCTAGAAAGCGCAGTTTTCAGATACTTCTTTAAAGCATGATAGCTTGTCTCGTACATACTTCAAAATCCATAAACCAAACCCAAACTTTCCCATTTAAATAAAAGCAAACAAATTTTAAACAAAAAAACACCCGTTTTTACCCAAAAAAACCTTTAGCTAAAGAATAGCAAACATTACACCTACATTTCTATGGGGCAAAACACCAGCACGAAAGTAATTTGCACGGACCATTTTCACACCGGCCCAAATCGTCCGACATTTACGGACATCCGAGAACAAAACGGCCCAAAATGTACTCACCGAGTAAAAGTCATATACTGTCGCTACGCGACCGATAATTAAAAATTTGAGAAAATTGCAACTACAATCACTTTTGCATCTGCTGAGAAGGTTCTTTTCTTGAAAATGATGGGATTTTCTCCTGTTTTTAGACAAATTTTGAGGATTAAACTATTTTCAAAGGTTCAAGGTGCAACGAGCAGATTTCACATATCAGGTGTCGCCTTAAAAATCGAAAGTCCTGAATTTTTTGCCCAGATGCAAAGCTTTCCATCCAAAAATATCACTATCTGAAAGGATTAACTGTGACATGTTTCTTTGGTACAAAAATTGTGAAATTTTCTATTTCGTATAGAGCAAATACCATTCTCATATGTGTTATATGGAAATATAAGCAAATCAAACTCACCTTTTTTCCTCTCTTTAAGAACATTTCTGGTAGCCTAAATCCAAGGTAAAATCTTTTGAGTGGCTTAATCTATACGAAATTACAATTATGACACAATATTTGGGTGGGCCCGATGCAAAATCTCTCTTTGCACCTTTAATTTATTATCTAAGGAACATCTATCAACTCGACTCCTGAATTGGCTTTTGGTATTTTTGTTCGTCTGCAGTCTGCAAATTTGGCTCTTTGAAATTGCTTGCTTCTGCTGGTAACAGGGAAGGTATTCCATGCCATGGTTTTGCTAACTCCCATCTTTAACGACAACATGTTTAAAGACATAATGTGGAGCGATGGTTGTTCATATTACTATGTCGTGCTGTTTGCGTGTCCACGCAAGTAATTTGTGCAACAGCGCAAGCGTAGTTAACACTGACCATAAAACTTGCCATGTCGCCGCGACAGGCTGCGACCATGCTGTGGGACGACAAGCTTCGACAAGCCGTAAATCGATTAGTTGTCGTGCTGCTCCCTGCGACGATAGGCGAAGAGTTGAATACACAGATCGAATCTGTTGTAGAGGGATAACCCACATTGGTTTTATCACACACTGACACAGATTCCGATCTGTTTAAGAGTTGACTTGAACTCAACTTTACTGCGACACCACCCGATGCCATAAAAAAATGAACCAATGAAAATGCCACAAGTATTTACATATTTTGTTAACTCCTCGGCAGCGATGGACATCGATAAAAAGAAAAAAATGATTGCGAAAGAGGACAAACTCGTCGAGGGCAGAAGGATGAACTCCGTTTTTGGATTTGGTGAGACTATTTCCAACGTAAACAACTGGCGCCATGATGTTGAGGCCTCTGCCCGCAAAAACCACGACCCCCCCCCTGGTATTATTTTGGTATTTAAAAGGTTAAAAACTTTTTTTTCTTCTGCATGAGGGCACTGGCTACTTCACGCCTTGCTCTTGCAGTGTCCCGTCCCTATCACCCTGTATCATTCCAAAATCTGCTTTGTATTGGCACATTTTTCTGTAATATTGGTCACATATATATTTAATAACTTTTACAAGTAAGATCTCATTTAAAACCATAGTTCTTAAGTACTACTCTATCTTCTGTATACACCAATAGTTGCTCTTTGTACCTACCTATGGTTATCTTTTTTAATGTATCATTTTGTTATTTTGTATACATGTTTTGTGAAGAGACAAATAAATATGAAAATATGAAATGAAAAGTATTACATACTCTCCCGAAACACTGTCGCAGCGACACCGCCTGCACTTTTGGAAAGAATTTAGTATCTGGCCACAGGCTACGAATTCGCCAAAGTTAACGAATAAACCGCATGTTTAGGTGCCGATTTTAAGTGGTGGGCAGAATACTAACTTCTCCCGCACTTTTTGTCGCGTGACAAAAAACATCAAGTAGCGCGACAACACGACCAACTTGTGTAGGAACAAGCAGACACCCTGCCGTGTGGCGACATTCAAGCTCTATTTCAACTTGAGTAGTTTTTTTTGTGTGTTTGCTAGGTTCAATAAATCTATAAAATTCACTTAACACCCTTATTGTGTTCACTTCTGTTATAGGTTAGTTATTGGTGCTCTGTTCCTGAGCATGCCACGCATTGTGTTGACAATCCTCTGTCATTGAATTCCCTGTTCACTCATCCACGCAAAACACACAGCCCAGCTTTCAGTGGGCCCATAGTTCAGTGCCGTCCAGCTGTGTCACAAGTCTTGTCAAGCTAATCCTGTGCTTAAAAAGAATTCAGTTTAAGGACACATTTTTTACTATCACTTTGTTATTTCTAGTCCTAGGTTAAGTATCACCTCTCCTACTACTACAAATTATATATTCTCTATTAATCCAACACATTTTGAATTTTGTTGATAATTTCTATTTTTTTCTGATCGTCCCTACCTTGTGGTTTTGCGACAACTAGCCGACAGGATGAACCAGCATTATGCTTAGTCAGGAACTAGGGGGGTCTCCCGGGGTTCTCACTTTTGATTGGGGTCGGGATGTGCGGGAATTAGAGGATTTTATCGCTGTGTGTTTTATTTTTTTTGTGTGTGAAAATCAACCCCAGATCAACATCAAGTTCAACTTCAATTTCACGCACTTTAAAGTCTGACTCGAGATTTCGAATATTATTTTTTTTGTGTAATAATGAAAATAGTCACCTAAAATAGTCACCTAACTGCACAATTCATTCCGAAATTGATATGAATCGGAGTTTTTCTTTTTTGACGTCAGTAAACATTTATTGTAGTATACGTCCCATAGGATACTGTGTATAACAAAAATCCGGATCCTGAATTTAAACCAAGTTGGGATTTTTTCCTATATGAATGAAGGAATTCCGATTTAAGCTTATCATTTTACACAGTGACTAGTGTATGGACAAGCATTATGTACATGCAAAAGCACGATTTTTTTGGAAATTGAGGGCGCCCTCCTCAGGAATTCTCCGAGTCCCCTTATTAACTTTAAGCAAGTGTGCAGAATTCGTCCGTGTCCTGCTTTGTCCAAAAAACATTTTGGAATTCCGACAGGACAATACTCGTCATCAGTCACGATTTTTTTGATAGACAAAACTTTCTTTTTCTTCCATTCCATAAGGTATTAATGGGACAAATATTCCACAATGTTATTTCCACAGATATTGGACAGCAAAAAGCCACCTTACTTAACCTATCTCAGCTAAGTAATATGTTTTTACACAGTCTTGGTTCATTCGTCACAGATTCACTGTTGAAATTACTGGGGCGGAGTTCAAAGTAATTCATTGGCAGAGTCTAACCAAAATCCCGGAAGTACATTGTATGCCTGCCTGATGCCCCGGAAGATAAACTTATGTCATGTGTGCATGTGAAGGATCGGGGATGATCTGATCTTTGAGTTTGGGTAGAGCTGGAGATCAGTGTCGGGGATTACGAAGTAAAGTAGTATGCTTGCAGTGCAGATCAGACCATCTGGCCTGCTCACCGTGCACTGAGCCAGGGCTTGAAAAAATCCAAAGATTGCAAAAATTGAAGTAGACTTTCAAGAAGGAGTAATGTATATGCAAGGTCAGGAGGTATGAAGCAAGAAGGCATGAAGGTCAGTGAAGGTGCAAGTGCAGACGGGCTGGTAGGGTCAACCGTCATCATACGGCGTGTCATAAACTACAGGTCCATGTGAATGAGTGTCATACTAGTCTGCACTGAGCATGACTCCTCCTTATGTACAATTATCATAATGCCTGAACTTCAAGCAAATATTAGCACACAATTTTTGAAGAGCGCCCAATTTCAAAATTTGATATTTTGCACCGTACATTGGTAATTGTCTGAGGAACAATATTAACTGCTAACGAGAATGCTAAAAAATGCGTATTATCACAAAACAGCGATTTTGTAATTAGAATTGGAGATCCCAGATTGGACTTAACGGCAGAGTGGAAATGCTAGATTTTATGTCCGTCCATGACGAAAATAGTGCCACCTCGAGAACAACCTCAAACTTGACTTGCATGAACTATTAAACCAACTAAGGATGCGCGTAGACACGTACATGGCGCTATTCCCTGCTATTTCACATGGAAGGCCATTTCCAGCCAGCCGTTGAATTATTAAATGGGGGTTTCCGTAGCAGTATACGGCTACCTAACCCCAGCGTTCCGTAGGCCGTACACGGCTATATAACCAAAACAGGCCCTGTGGTTAGGTAACCGTATACGGCTACGGAGCGTGTCCAAAGTGGATCGAGTTAAATAGCCGCGACACAGTCATGCGGGACTGACGTACGACACCTAAAATTGCCCATGAAGAAAGTAAAAATCGTGATATTTCGCAGTGAAGAGTGATCCTAATAAAGGGGAATTATAATTGACTTCAGTTAGGAATTAGGATCACAATAGTTCCGGACTTTGACAATCCCATAGCTATCCGTTGGTGCCAAAATAATTAACGCAATAGAGCTTTTTATCAGGAAAATCGGTGGGCTGTTGCACTCCCCTACAGGATGATGCCTACATTTTAAATATAGTCTATTGAAATATAAAACACTAGCTAGAAACTTGAGTTGTGACTTATTTTATTGTATTCCATTAAAAAGTATTCCTTCAAACGGCATACCAGATAATTCCATGAGCCTTTTTAGACAACGATTTTCTTTTAGTAAAGAAATGCAATTATAAAATAAAGGGGATTTTGTTAAAGGGTTTGTATTTGCGAAGGGTACAAAGCGCAAAAAAACACGACACTTACAAGATCATTTCTTTTCTCTATCTCTCTAATTTTACAGCCAAACTATTATTTTAAAATGTTTATAGGAGAAAAAGAAATATAACTAGATAAAAATGTTTCCTTGTCTTCTGTCCGAATGACCTTGTCTTTGCAGAATGAGAAAGGAATACGACCTTAATTTAACAAGTCTAGATTTTTTTTCTGTTTCAGGCTTTCACATTTAAATTACACCAAAACGACGTTTTTCAAACATCAAAATGAAGTTTTTAATATCTTAGGTAAAAAATAGTTTGTTTCCGCTTCCCTCGTCGCATAGCCATGATAGCTTTTAAAATTAGATTTTATCTCATAGCTCTATGTTTCAGCGGCATTGGACTTTTTTTACATTTGGGTGGAACCATACTAAGAAACAAGAAAAAATGGAACTATATGGACTCTATAGTGCTTTTTCATTGTGTGAAGGTTTTGTGTTATGCCTTGAAACGGAGAGGATTACATTGGACTTGCTTTACATATTGAGATTTCTAAAAACACCACGCGCAATTTTTTTTAAATTCGCAGATAGGTCATAACTTATTTTATTAAAAAAAAAATAAAAAGGCAAGCACATCGCTTTTTATCAAAAAGAAGCTTGAGACAATGTTGTTTTTTTGGCCTTATATTGCAATATTTTCCAAAAAGTTCGTGCGACAGACACCGCGGAGAAACCGACCATATCCCAAAATTATAGTTGGCGGTACAACGTACATTTTTTTCCTAATATGTGAAAAAGTTTTTTGCTATTAAAGCACATAGGTGACTATAGGTTGGATTTATAGGCCTACGTAAGGCCTAACTTTTTACAACTATTCCCTATACATTACGCCTACTCTACCTACCTCCCACGGCCTGATTCCTGCACAATGTTCATTTTGCGAGCGAACAGAAACCCCCTGGACCACTGAAAAACCTGGCAACCCGCCCTAGCTCGGCTGCACTGCGCCTGATGAGACGACCAGCATACTGGAACAATCGACTTCGAATGTTTCTGACCGAGCTGGTAAGACGTGGTTGTGGAAGGCTCCGATTTTCGCCGAGTGTTTCAACGGACCGTTCCTTGCCAAACAGAACTCTTGGGAACTCAACTTATTATTCTTCTTGAAACCTACTGGCTTAGCAGGAGTGATAAGTAGCGGGGATTTTTTTCTCAAAATGACATTTTGGTCCCCCTTCGGGTTACCTTAAATTCTAGCGGTCGACGTGTGACAGCCCAAGTAAAATTATGGTCCACACGGCGACCCACCCCCCAACTGTAATTCCACGATTTAGTCACCTTAAGGCTAGTTTAGGGTCATTCTCTTCTCGTTCGCCGTCTTTTTGGCTTATGACGGCGCCCTTTCCCTTCTCAAAGTTGTTTGCCTGTCCGGATTTCTCCATTTTCATCGGGAATTCATTTGTCTGGCTAAGTGGAAAATTACACTGCCCGGCATGGCTAAGTCCCGGGCGGTACCGATGACGGGCAAATTTTATTGAGGGTTAAAGGACATACTCTGATATTTTCTGGAAATGTTTTTCGATAGATAGATAAGTAGTATCAGAGGTTTCATGTTATTGTATACTGCCTGTTTATGTTGTGTATTGGAGGTTTATGGGCTCAGTCCTTCCCGGGGAGGGGTGGGGCGAAGGCTCAGGGGTGGGGGTGCCTGGTATAAAAGAAGCCCCCCTCTTTTTTGTTTGTTATCCACTTATTTTTCAGATCCTTTCTTCCCCGCCCGCCGGCGGATCGGGGAATGGGCCTCCGGTCTGGGTGTGGAGCTACCCCCGAGAGTGGGGGATTCCCCTTGGGAGTACCCCGACCCCCAAGGGGTCCTCTCGGGATCGGGTCCCTGGATGCTTCACCTTCTGGATGGACTCTCCTTTTCGGCGGGCGACAGGAGTTGGTCGGGCTGGGTTCCTCCCCCCTCTCACGGGGGTCGAGGATGGCCGATTCTTTTTTGTGGTGAGGCTTGAGCCCCGCAGGTGGGGCCCCCTTCTGGCTTTTATTTTGTTTTCTTTACAACGAAAGAGGCCCCTAACAAAAAAAAAAAAAAAAAAAGAAGGGTGGTCATGTTTTAAGGAGGGATAGGTTGTTGGGACAGGGCCCAGGTGGATTGGTACCTCCCCCCCCCCCCCGGGGGGTCGAGGGTGGCCGATTCTGCGGTGTGTTATGAGCCCGCTATTGAGGCCCTCCCTTTAATTTTTCTCAAAAAGAAAAAAAAACGCAAAAGCAAAAAGCCCTGGGACCAGAGTCCCATGAGGCCCCCAGGGCCCGGCCCCTCGGGGCCCCACGGCCCCTGAGCCGTGGGCCCCTTGAGGGCCCCGGGCCCCATATAATAATGGGGCCCGGGCGGGGCCAGCCTTTTTTGTTGCTTCCCCATTCCCCCTTGGGGGTTCTTGAGACCACTAGGGGCCCCAGACATTAATATTCTTTGTTTGTTATCTTCCCGATTCTAAGTATAATAGGAAGTTACAAAGATGGCATAAACATCCAGCATGCAAAAAATGCCACTCATTCATGTCAAAGAAGGGACCCACACTTGTTGTGCCTCCTTGGCCGGCCATGCTCCCAGGACACCCAGGCAGACATAGAGAAGGGTGGAGGGACGAAGCAATGGTGGAAACCTATTTACAAGCACAAGGCTAGGCGCCAAGAGGCCCGCGCCCGCTTCCTCGCGAAACCTCTGGCGGGGTAGACGTGTAAATCCCGAGGGGACCACCCTGTTGATTCCCCTCACTGGGGGAGCCCGGGGCGGCCTCCAATGCCTCCCCCGTTGATCCGGCCCCCCTTGGTGGGGTGGCTCCTGAGGGTAGACCGAGCCAGGACCCTGAGTCCGGCCATGGGTCCCCGGGGGATCCGGGAGATCATAGACATACATATGTCCCCGCCAGAGGCTCCCTCCCACCCCAAGGGGTAGCTGGAGCCCTTACACAGGCTAGCATAGCCCCGGGCTCGTGACCGGCGCCCCCAAAAAGGGCAGCCGAGTGGGGACCCGGTCCCACGCACGGATTCTAATAAGGGACCGGAGCAAAGGGCCCAGGGCGGAGGTGGAATCCCAAGAAGTCTCATAAAGATAAACGTAAAGAAAGATAAAAAAGAGGGTAAGGTCGGGAGATTGTGAGGCCGGGACCCTGAAAGAACCGCCTTCCGATCGTCAGGCGTTTAGAACTGAGCCTACCCGTTAGGCGCTCGGAGGGATCCCCTTTCGGTCGCGGAAAAGGCCCGGAAAATCAGTCAGAGCGCGGTCTAGAGACCCGACCCTCGACCGCGACTCGACCGAAGGGTCCCCCATTAGTTCATCAACCTTCTCGGTGGAGCTCCGACCATTATACCGTTCGACCACCGACCGGGCCCGCCACCTTGACCGGTCGGCGCTCGGCCCCGACCGCCCGGCGGCCCTCGGCCGGGCTCCGTCCCCTGAGCGGTCGGAGGTTTCAAGTTTACCTTTGAACAAGAGGCCTCGAGACTCGGCGCCGCCAGGCGGCCCGAGAGGCGGCACGGTCGGGAAACTACCGACCGTGGGACGTGCGCTCGGCGGGGAGTACTAAGAACGAAGGGGTCCACAGGCTATGGAAATAGAATCACCGAGGTCTTCGGCGGCCGGTCGGGGGCCCCCGATCGGAGCTCCGGCTCCGACCCAGGCCCCCGTTCGGAGCTCCGCCCTGCCGGAAAGGCGCGGCCCCCTATACCGGCCCAGGAGCCCCAAGGCCGCCCCAAAAATGAGATTTTTTCTCAAGCCTCACATTCTGACTAACCGACAAAGTACCGTCAAGATGTCCGACTTGCTCGCACACTTGGGAAGGGGCAGTCCCACAAGCGTAGGGGTTCCCCTCAGTCCAGACCCTTCCCAAAGAGGGCACGCCGAGCAGAATCCCCGGAGGTCAGTCTCCCCGCGCGCAGGGCGAGTTTGGGAGGATTCAGAAAAGCGAGGAGGGGAGAGTGATTAGACTTTTCAATACGCCTTTTTCAAGTCTTGCCACTTTTGTTTTGTTTGGTGGAGGCATCTCGATCCTCGGCTGTCCTCAGGCCGCGCTAGAAGCCCCAGGTCGCCATTTTTCGGACAGACGTCTCCCTCACGGATGTCAAATCATAGGCCCTTTCCCGGCCGGACCCCCTGCGGCCCCGACTCGGTCGGAGGCTCGGGGCGCTACGCCGGAGTTGAGAACCAGTCGTAGTGGTATAACAAATTACCTTCGGGGTTATGAGGTGGACCACAAGGGCCCAATCATTGACATTATCCTTTAAACCTCCACAGAGCACAGCGTCAGGCGTTTACAATCCGAACCCCTGAGGCAAAACCAGATGTGACCCGACCCGGCGTTAAAAAATACGCCTTTCGCCCAAGAGGCGCAATCGTTTACACTACGGTCCACAGAGAGGAGACGCACTACCTCTCTACCCCCGGATCGTACAGCCGGCGGGTATATAGGGTTCCCAGCGGGGGGTTGTCAAGAACAGACCATTCCACAGCAACCCCCTCAGAGGTATAGGCTGGGATGACACGACTCAGTGCCAAGATTGGGGTGATCCTTATCGCGATCCCCCTACTATCTTCGGCTCTATGGAAGATCTAGTTGCGTGATGCATTCTTAATCCAACGGTGTCAGCTCCCATTTTTTCGCGGAAGTCCTGCGGACGCGCGCCTTCCCCTGGAGGTTTGATACCCCCCTCAGGCAGGTTCCGACCATGGGTTCACGGCTAGGCCGCAGAAACATACGAGAACCAGCCTTACATCCCGCTGACTAGGGATTGGTTCCCTGGAGCCTCCTCATGATGAGAGAGGCGCAGTGGGATGTATGCCTTGGTTAACAGGGCCTTTCCATCGGGTGCGGAGGATTCACAATTCCTGGACGCGCCCCCCTGCCCTGAGGCAGTCTTAGACAGATGGAGTTGACAGAGGTTCAGTTGTGTTCCGATCGGTCCCCTCCCGGCTGAGCGAAGGAGCGCATGGGGGGGGGGGGGGGGGGGGGGGGGGGGGCTCCAAACTCGCCCCGAGGGCTTTCAGGTTTGTTCTAGAGCCAGGACACCATACACAGTCCAGGGCCTGGGATCGAGAGCGGGATTACCGAGCTGCGTCACTTAGAATTCTCTCGCCCGGATGGGTAGAGAGTAGCAAATGCCCAACAAATGGTCTTGCCCATCTGGAACGCAGCCTCCTGATGGATAGGACCCAAAACTTTTCCCCAGAGGCCATCAGGCGTACGGTTAACGGCTCCTCCGACCTGAACCACTTGTTGGCCGAGCACCTCGCTCGAGTCGCGCACGAGGGCGCTCAGGACTCGGAGAGAGAACGTAGCGAAGGCTCTTAACTTCTCCAATAGGCAGGGTCTCTTCAAGCCCCCTATTGGGAGACAGGGACCTTTTGGAGGTACCTGGCCCAAGCTGTTGGAAGAAGGGAAAGCCCGCAGGAAGTCCGCTCTCGATGCAGGCGAAGTCGAAAGGCCTAAACGGGCCAGAGGGCCCCGCCGCCAACGCGGCCTGGAGAAGGCTGGTCTCAACAGCCACCCCAGGCTCCGGCGAGCAACAAGGTGGGCAATACCAGTACCCGGGCCTTTCCTGCAGCCCCCGTGCGCCGGTCCCAGGCCAGTCTGGGGGGCCTAGCAGGGACGTAGGACGCTCCAGAATAACAGAGGGAAACCTAGAAAGAAGGCCTTTCGTGGAGGCAGAACCCAACGGGGAGGCAGAGGGGCGGCCAAGGAGCCGGCCTCTGACTACCCCCGGGTTTCCGCCCACCTACGGCAGTAGGGGGCGCCTGAAAGGGGTTGCCGGGGAGTGGGCGAGAATAACACGGGACTGCTGGGTCCTATCAGTGATATCCGAAGGATATCATCTGGAGTTTACCTCACGCCCGCCCCCCGTCAAGGGCATCCGGCACACCCCGCGGCCACGCGAAAAAGTCACAAGCGGTGGCTCTTCAGCCAAGAGATATTCTATACTGCTGGGGAAAGCGAGCAGTTGTGCGATCGGGCATTTGGTCCAGGAGGGTTTCTACTCGACCTTCTTCCTCACCCAAGATAGTCGGGCAGTGGAGACCCATCACTGAACTAACCAGCCCCTAAACCAGTTTATGCGTCCCCCGTCGGTTCGTATGGAAAAAACCCTAAGGACTATCCTTTCCATTCTACCACCAGGATGGTGGGGAGTGACGCTAGACTTATCCGACGGCCTACCCTCACGTTTCCCTATCAACAATCTCACAGAATGGCTAAGTTTCGCGGTGGACGGCAGGCCTTCAGTTCCAGGTACGCCCTGTTCGGCCTATCAACGGCCCCCGCACCTTCACCAGGATAGTGAAGGGGGTGGCAGAATTTCTGAGAAGGAGGGGGGGTTCAGATTCTTTGTCTATCTAGACGATTGGCTTCTGGACCGCCCCCTCGCGAGAAGAGTTGCTCAGACCAGACAAATTATGGGACGTAAGCAGACTAGTGGACTCCCTTGGATTTCTTATCAAGATGCGAAGTCAGAGTTGGTCCCTTCCCAGTAGACTGTACCCCAGTCTCGGTCTGTCTCTGCGGTTTAGAGCGCAACTTGTAAAAGATAATGCCAGACTCGGGGCTAACCTAAAAACTAGATGACTTTTCAGCTTAATACCACCCCGGACAGCCTGCCCAACCAACTTGTCCAAAGCACAGGGCTCCTGGAATTAAACACTAGAGTAAGTGAGTATGCCCGCCGAGGACTGTAGAATCTGTAGGGAAACTGTCTCCAGCAGTATCGATTCACAAGTAACGTGACAGCATTACCTTGCGCAAAATCACGGTTAATTTTGATGCTAATCCGGGACTACAGATACGAACACAACAGGTGGTATAAATGACACGCGAACCATGAGGATCAGTTATCGATGTACGCGACGCAGCTCCTTTATCAGAAGTGCACAAGTATGGAAACTAAACAATAGCATAAAATAAAAGGACGGGGAAGGAGAAGCTAAGAAATCAGAAAATGTCCTTGTGATTTTCTTCTCGTTTTTTTGATTGTTTGTGGTTGTAAAAAATTAATATTACGAAAGTCCCACAATTAAAAAGATCCATAGCTATACATCAAACGTAAATTTCAAAAAAAAACAAAAAACCACCTCCTCCCCCCTCCATAAAAAAAAGCAACAAACAAAAAAACGCATAATCATAAAAAATATAAATAAAAACTAAAAAAATAAATAAAAGAAACAAATATCAAAGAAGAAAAATTAAAAAAAAAAAAAAAAAATTAATACTAAACAGAAAAAAAATGGCGTAACCAGCGGGGGGGGGGCGGCAGGGGGGCGCAAGCCCCCCAACAGAACCCCTTGTCCCCTTCAGCCCCCCCAAATGAAACTGACTTGTCGTACAGTGTCTATGGAAAAAGGACCCAATTGCCCCCTCAAAAAAATTGGCACTCCTTAAGCCCCCCCCCCCCCCCATTTGCAAAGGTCTGGTTACGCCACTGGTGTTGGTTGGTTGTAGTATTTTCCCTTTTCCTTATTGAGGATGGGGCGACATTCTGAAAATAAATAGGGCCCTACTCATGCATACTTCAGGTGCCACACAATCACAAGCCCTCTCCATTGATTTACCAAAGCCCATGGTGTCGCTTCTACAGAAAACATGAATTATTTGCCAGCGCTATACAGCTGTCTAACGAAATCTTCCCCAATTCATCTCATTTCAATGATACAGCTGCGTTCATCCAACTGACCCGTAAATCATCCTTGTTGAAAGGTAATTAAAATTGTATGTTCAAAAACCGGTCAGCTAGTACATTATCATACTTTGTAATTTTCCTAAAAGTAAAAGTTCAATCCACACTCCCCATTTTTTCCTTCTTTGATTTCCATGCCTTTCCTTTCCTATCACTTTTATGTGAACATGATGGTTCTATACGTTTTTGCTTTTTATTGTTATTTCTTTTCATTTTTACTATTTTTAAATAACAAAACTTGGAACTCAATAATCCAAATTAACGAAATTATCCCAAGCTTCAAAAGCATTTGCTGCGAATAGGCTGCTTGTTTTCACAAACAATGTATAATGAATAAAAAAGAGAAAGCCCTGTCCCTCCTTTACCCCAAACCATCAGGCCCTACGCAGGGGTGGGGTCCACTTTCTGCTGATTTTTTTAATAAAAAAGATCCATAATTTATAGAAATTCTGACTAGAAAAACTCCACTTTTGGGTGATGAAATGTTCACAAAAAGTTTAAAAAAGGCGCGTTTTTAGATCAACTCTCTCCCTCCCTGATCTCTCCCTAATCAAAACATTACGTTTAACATACTCTCAATGCAAAGAATGTTGAGGACAAGAGATATGTTCTCCTGAAACTTTTGCACACTATTATCCTAGAGTACAAGAGACTCGTCGTCCTCAAAGCTCCTTTATTTCTCTTTACATTTTTCTTCTTTTTTCTTTTTATCATTTTTCCTTCTCCTTCCCCCTAGGCCCAGGCGCGAGCAAGCTGAAGCCATTGGTGTATTCGCACCCGATCCCAACAAAGGGGAAGGCGAAGAGACTGTCCAATTTTCCCTGATTTTCGATTAAAGGTTACAGATTTGGAGAAAATTCGGAAAAAGTTTGACTTGTGTGTGTAATCATTGAAGATTTCAAAAAGATCCACCGCGAGAGGGTTAGATCGACGTTTAACACGGGAAAATATGTGCACGGATTTCTTTCTCACCAAAAGGTTAACACTTTTCAAAGTCCCGTACCCCAATAACCTGTATATGGACCTACTCCCTTTTCTTAAATCCTACCTAACCATCCTTTTGGCCTTAGCTTGTGTAGCAGATAATGGCTTGGTCAGCCCGTCCCTGGTACAGTCAAACCGTCGGCCTCAGTGGGCAATTCCTCCCCCTCCTGCCCCTCCCTGGTGTCAGGCCATTTTCTAAGGGTAACTTTACCGAAAATGGGTACCCAACAGTGCATCTCCACCATGGGTGTGGACCTCGACTATGTGTGAACCCTTGGACCACATACTTGTCCTGTGCCAGGTCAGTAGTTCAACGTAAATTGACCTCTAGATGACCTTTGACCTTTTTTTTGGGTCACTCTAAACCCTAATAACAAACGTCAGACCTGTTCTGCCCCCTACCTTCATGCTAAATATTTTTCAGTATCGTTTGTCAAACACAAACACCCCATATTGTTTTTAATTTCACCCAAAGTCCCCATATTATGTGTGTAATGTTTACCACTGTCACCGACCCCTATTTTGGGGGGAAAAAACAACCAAAAAGACCTCTATTTTTTAGAAAACTTTTTGCAAAAATCATATCCAGGGAGACCCCACTTTGGGAAAAATTTGCATATTTGTTACTTTGTTACTCGGAAAACCCTTATTTTTTGGCCTATTTTTGGCTATAATCTTACCCAAAGGGCCCCTATCTTTTTTCTGTCACCCCGAATGCCCCTGGGCTTGGAAGCACGAACCTAACACCCATATTCATTTCATATGTGAATGCCAATCCCCCCCCCCCCCCCCTTATTAGCCCATTAATGTCACAGTATAAAACACACGAAATAGCCGTACAGACAGACAGACAGATCTGTTTTTAAGTAGTATAGATATCTAGGATTTGCGATTAAGCAAGGTAATATTGTCTTCATCAGCTTCAATTAAGATGGGGGGCATGATGCGCAGGTTATTGAAAATGCAATAAAATTAAATGGAGAACTTTATTCAATAGTGATTGACAACTATCAAAATAAAAAGATTTGTACCGTATAGTAATATGAACAATAAATCCGGATATTGACTTGATAATAATAATAATCCATCACACTACTTATATTTGATAGAGTTTCATAAATAAAAATGCATCATCAATAAAGTCAATAAAACATCAAACCGAGAAATCGTTACCTTGAGATGCCGAACAAACCTGCCTGAGCCTCCCCAAATTAAAACAACAATGTGCGAGTGCGACAACCCAAAGAAGTTTGTCAACACCGCTCAGTTCCCAAGGGCCCGTTTTTAAATCGCTGTCCGCAAAAACACCGTCGCACTGATTGGTCTGGCTAAGTGTCTCTAACGCACATACGGCACTTCGAGAGACAGTGCGAGTATAAATAATAAGCCATACATCCCCCAGTACCATGTGTTTTGACTACTTTGTTTTGGCGGAGTATTTCCCCGACCTCGGGGGAGATTGGAGACCTTTTCCCTACAGATTTTCGGAGGGTCCACGGATAATGTGGGTGAAAGAGTCTAGTGTAAATTTCAGTCGCTTATGGTTTTCATCACCGTGGACCCGATGGAGGGTCTACTTTCCCAGCAGTGGCCCCAGTTCCCTGGAGCGATAATAGATTTCCGCACGAGAAGGGTCACCCTTCCTCGAGGGAGAGATAAAGTTCAATGTGCCTCTATCTTGCACGTCGCGAGTCCAGCTCCAGCCCAGCTATGGTTGGCACTCCTATGGTTAATGGCCAGTCTGATAGACATGGTCCCCATGTGCATATTGCGCATGCGGCTGATCCAATTTCACCTCCTCAAAGCCCATTACAGACGTGGGTTTCACCCCCTCTCCTCCACTATCCAGTCCCCCAGAGCCTTCGACCGACCTCCCGATGGTGGATGCAGCCACCCACTATTTACTCCTAGGAGTCCCCTCCCGATCCCGACTCCGTCGCTAGTCCTCACGACGATTGCTTCCAAACTCGGGTGGGGAGCCCACTTCCAGGAAGTGGAAGTGTCAGGCAATGTTCGAAATCGCAGGCCCGACAGCACATCAATGTCCTGGAACTCTGGGCATTAGTCCTGGCATTGCACAGACTCGGCCACAGAGTCCACAGGAGGGCCTTGCTAGTCCGATGTGACAACCCAGGAACAGAGTGTCCTACTTAAACAAGGATGAGGTCGAGGAGCAGGAACCTATGCCACGAAACGCTTCACCTACTGTTTGTGGTGTCAGCGCCGCGGCATCACCTGAAGGCGGAGCATCTCCCTGAGTAGACCAACATCCTGGCAGATGCTTTGGTCGCGAGGAGGACCCTCAGTCACAAGGCCCCTCCAAAGTTCGGGGGTCCTC
>JAMKCH010029923.1:0-17812 GCA_023653785.1 Ophioderma brevispina
TATAATTATTGACTTTTATCTACTCTTTGACCTTGAAGACCACATGCAGCAGGGTTTTCTTATAATCTAATTAGTGACTTTTATCTACTCTATGACCTTGAAGACCACATGCTGCAGGGTTTTCTTATAATCTAATTATTGACTTTTATCTACTCTTTGACCTTAAAGGCCACATGCAGCAGGGTTTTCTCTAATTAGTGACTTTTATCTACTCTTTGACCTTGAAGACCACATGCAGCAGGTTTTTCTTATAATCTAATTGTGACTTTTATCTACTCTTTGACCTTGAAGACCACATGCAGCAGGTTTTTCTTATAATCTAATTAGTGACTTTTATCTACTCTCTTGACCTTGAAGACCACATGCATCAGGGTTTTCTTATAATCTAATTAGTGACTTTTATCTACTCTATGACCTTGAAGACCACATCATACATTCACTAACTAGTGCTCATTCACTAAAGTGGGATGTTTTTAAAAAGCTAAGGCTCTAAACTATGCTATAAGACTGTCTTGGCCCAATGTCTTTCAGTCCACAAGTTCTAGGAAGCCTTATTTTGGATCATAAATTTATCACATTGGCGTATTTCAAAGTGGCATATCCGAGGGTTGACAACCAGAGGACGTACGTCTTTTTGGTGATTTTGAGGTTTTTTGGTACCAAAAAAATCGTAATGCCTACAGAATCTGACACCATGAAGCCTATAACCTCAAGTCTACTTCCTAGTGCCTATAAAGCAAAATAACACTTCACCACATCTCAACGGTGCACACTTTGTTTACTAACAGAAAGCCTTAACTCTGAGTTACGACCTTCTGATGGTAACTGTATTTGGCCAAACAATGAGTTGAGGCTTCATAGCTTGCACAATTGCCAGAATTGCAACACCTTTTTAGCTCCCTATCCCGCTTATATTGATGATTTCTTTTAAAACATTCCAAAGGGATGACATGTTTAAACATCTGATTGAAATGTGTCAATCACAGGCATGATTGAAGATGTAACTCACAGATTCCGTTTCCAGTTACCGTCAGAAGGACGTAACTCAGCACTTCAAAGAAATATTAAAGAATTTCTTTAATTCTGCTGTTCATAATTAAACATTGTTCTTTGTTTACTAAAGTTTATATAATGTTTGCTTACAGTACCATATATGAGCTTCATGAGATGTTTACATTTTGAGTAATGAATAGATTTGCTTAGTAGAAAATATTAAACATCACATTTATGAAAAGCAGTATTTTTGAGTTAAGGCTTTCTGATTGTCAACCCTCGATATTTGCAGCTTTGTCATGAGTTTCGTATGTCGTATTGCGACCCAAAGTTTTGCTCTTTCTCACCAGTTTCGTATTACAACCCGAAATTTTGTGGTAAAATAGGCAATATGCGAATTCAAAATATGCAACGTGCAACTCGGAGTGCGCCACATGAAATGATCAAAATAAAACTTCTAGTCACATCAACTAAGAACAAAAACAATAAATTCTGACATTTTTATTTTTGTGGAAGTTGCTTGAAATGCGCAAATTCCCATTTTACAGTTTAACGACACAGATTACAACTTACTTGCGACAGAGATTTATGAAATGAACACTTAAAAAGTGCCCTGCTCCGTGATGAAAACGAGTCCTTCGCTTCCTCCACTGGTTCAATGGCTATACAACTCAGGTTCCATGTCTTTGTTGGCTACAAGTAGTTCTGGCATACACTAAATCACCTACCTGTAAAACAAAAAGAAGCAAGGAATCAGGGTAGCTCTTCTAACGTACATTCAGAGATTTTTATGTCATGTTTTAAACGTGCAACGAGAGATTTTGAGACACCCAAATATTGTAGGTCAGAATAGTAATTTTCATATTAGATTAGACACTCAATAGATTCGTACCCTGTATTTGTTCTAAAGAAATGTCTTAAAAGGAGAAATCAAGTGCTTTTGATTTGCTGTATTTCAATTATAAAATAAGCGAATTTCGTATTTGCTCCTATACAAAATTAGGAATTTCACAATTTTTGTACCAAAAGAAACAATTCCAAGCTTTAATCCTTTTTGATGGAATGCTTTACATCAGGGCAAAAATCGGCACTTTCGATTTTTTAGGGACACCTGATATGTGAATCTCTTGTTGCACCTTTAAGTTTTCTATGAAACTGAAAGGCCTTAAATGTGCATGTGCTTGTTCCGACTTGACTTTTGTGTTGTCTACTTGATATGAGAGCCTGGCACTTGCACATATTCCCCATCAAGTACCATGGGAAACAAACTTTCGGTTTTGAAGGTAGAAGCAATAATGCATATTGCAAAGCCCTATTCAATACTGTGCTAATATCTAATATCTGGATGAAATGGATTTGAAGGCTCATATGGGGGTGTTCACAGATATGGGTCAAAGGTCATGTGGGCCGAAAGTCAAACGCCTAAGGTTAGTGCTTATTTCGAAACACGTCCAGTACATGTCTGGTTAATTTTGGCTGACGATTTCTTGCTTCTTTAGACAATGGTTCTACCGGATGCCATCCTCTGCTTCCAATCTTACAAGCTTTTATTTGTAACTCAACACAGTTCTCAAATGCATGCACTAGATATGCATCGATGACGATAGCCATTTTTGTTGCAAAACACATTGTTTTTCTGACAAATACCAAAGGACCTTAGGGATTGGCTGCCCAATCATAGTAATGGCCACTGAGTAGCCAATGGCCAATCACATTTTGCCTAGATCGTATAGTAAGCTTTACAATTACCAGAATTACTTCCCTAATTGGGCGACTATTTTTATGTTTGTCCAGGCCCGTACGTGGGGGAGGGGGGTGCGGGTCTCCATGCAGTCGCACCCCCCAAAATTCCACAAAAGGGGAAAAAGTCCACTTGTGATGAATTATTTGATAAAAAGGTCCAAAATTTAAGAGAATTTTTTACAAGAAAGTCCACTTTTTGACAAAAAGTCCAAAAATGACTATTTTAGGGGGATAGGTCCATATTTACCAAAAAAGGTCCACTTCTTTGAGATCCTGCACCTCCCCCCACCCCCACCCCCAAAGAAAAAAAATCTTGCATACGGCCCTGTCTTTGTTAATGACAAAACATCAAAGTAGCACAGCCATTAAGATTATAACGGTGAAAGGGCTACTGAGCCACCTATCAATTCCGCTTATCATAAAGTTGGTTTGACAAAAAATTTGTCAGGATTACCTCCCAGTTAGACAGCTTACATTTATGCAATGATCATTGTGATGATGAAACAGCCAAATAATCCAGAGCAGGGCAATAGCCACCAGCCACACCACTCCTTAAAGAGCTCCATTGGCTACCAATTAGTGAGCGCGTTGTCTTTAAGCTTATGCTTCTTACTTACAAGGGCATTTCCGGACAATTGCCATCTTACTTGTCCGAATACCTCTCTTTGTATATTCCTGGCAGGAATCTGCGATCTGCAGATGACAAGACGCTCCTCACTGTTTCCCGCACAAAAAGGTCAGTGGGTGACAGGGCTTTCAGCAATGTGGCCCCTAGCCTATGGAACTCTTTGCCTATCTCTGTTCGCCACTCCAAGTCCATTGTTACTTTTAAGAAAGCTCTAAAATTTTATCTATTTCCTAAGAGTTGATCGTGTGCTTAAATTAGTTTTTTGTTATTGCCTCATATGATATTTTAATTGTGCAGCTGTTTTCTTTTTTATTTTTTTTTTATTTTATAGTTTGATGTTAAGTACTTCTCATGGTTCATCTTTTACAATACCTGTTGTACAGTGTGAGTCAATAAAAACCCTACATTTAGGAAAGATTTTTTCTTGAAAGGTTAAACGTTATTTTTGCTTGAATGTTTGCTTTGGTTGTTTAGAGGGATAAACAGGCTATCGGAAGATTTTTATATGGTGTCTTTCGGACTTGGGGTTCAGAAACTATGTCAATTTTGCTGAGAGACCTAAAAATTCTGTTTGGCCACTTTTAGCCATACCATGCGGAGAGACTGACACCGACCATGCCGACGTAAACCATAATCCATTATAGCAAAGATAATTCACACATGCGATTTCAGTTGGTATCGATTTCTTCTTGACAAAAACATATCAGTTTGAATAAGACGGTTTATTGGGAAACATTATTATAAGTAAGATATCTTCAACAAATTAAATTACCATTGTTCAATCATAAAGAGACAGTTATTGAAAATCACTCCATATCGATGTCTCAGTTCATAAACATAATGAAACTGCTAAGAGATTTTTGTTTCTGTCTCTGGGTAATTATTTTGCACAAATACAGTATACTCAGCGTCATTTAATTGCGAGAAGAACCAAAACTGAAATAAATAAATTGGAATTAAAACTTAAAATTTAATAATGCGCTGTTTTTCAAGCTGAATACAAAACCTAAGGTTTCACTTTGGCTCCCAAGTTTCGTTGTAGATAAAAACCATGAAATCTTGCTTATCCAAAGCAAACTGTGGTCTTACACCACCTATCTTGACTTTCTTATTTGGGAAATTGAATTTTATTTCACTCAGCATTTTGTTTTGTAATCTTAATCTCCGGAATATTAATATTATAATCTTTCAATCATTCTCCCACCTTCTATTGTTTTTAACAATAACTTGGTGTTAAATGTTTTTACTCAAATCACCGCTGAAGACCATGTTACTCCTATGTAAACGATGCCTCTTTGTTTTGGCTCAAATCGGCCAACAGATTTTTTAATCTCTCAGCAAATGGCATAACTTCTCCTCCAAGCCAAATGCCACCAAATAACGTTTATGAAATACGGTTAATCCCGGGTCGTTATACAAAAGCAAACATTTGAGCAGAAAATATTCTTAATCTATTTTAATGATGTTTTAAATTCTGAATGATGGTTTTTTATTGACTCACACTGTATTACTATGTGTTAGTCTAAATAGTAATTACTCGCTATTTTTGTAAAGCGGCTTTGACCCTTGTTTTGAGAAGGGCGCTATATCAAATGCTGTTTGTATTGTATTGTAATAGCCAGGGGGTGCGGGGGTGCCCCCCACCACAAATTGACAAAGGTCTGCTTTATCATGTTGAGGTCCGCTTTGTCCAGTGGTCGTAACCAGCTTTTTTTTCGGGGGGGGGGAAGTGGGGAGCACTGCATTTTCGCGGGGGCAAGCATTATAAGGGGGCCCAAATTTTCTGGTTTCCTCCTCGCAAGGTAGACACCAATTTTTTCACACTCGGATTGGCAATTCTGAAGACCGGGGGAAGGGGGGAGGGTGGGGTTTTTTTTAATTAAATATTGTTTATACATTCTACAATGCACCAGGTGCCTTAGGCCCCCCTTAATCCACCCCTGAGTATATATTAACATTTTTTAGTATAGTACTAGTCATGTTTTATTCAATGTACTTCAGATTTTTTTACAGGAAAAAAAAATTGTTTTGGGGGTGGGGGAAAGAGGGGGCAAGATTCCCCACAGGGGGGACAGCTGCCACCCCACCCCCTCTGAGTACACCACTGGCGTTGTATGTTGAAGGTCCGCTTATCATGTACGTGTGTTGTTATCTGATTAACTATAGGCCAATGCATTGGTCAATTTAACAAGTTTTAGTGCATTAATACTATGCTTATTATGACTGTTTTTCCTCTTCCCCCCCCCAACCCTTTAGATTTCGGGGAGGCAACGGGGAAAAAATTTGGGGCATATCCAGGGCAGCGAGCCGAAAAAGGTTTGGTAGAAAAAAAAAGGTCAACCTCTGGCAAATCCGCATCCCCCCAAATACCATTTTCCTGGTACGACGGGCCCTGATCCAGAAGTACAGTAATCTTAAAGGTACACACCTACTTTGTAAAAAGTAAATCGGAATCTGATTTAAATCGAGAAAAATATCAGCCTGTTTACCTGTTGTTTACCCAAGCAAAGTTATTTTCCCAAACACGTTGGAAAGTGCTGAAGTTACCCACTCTAATGTAAGGTTATATTTTTAACATTGATTACATGAATAACAGACTGGGGATGGGTCGTAAAGGGTCATGAGTGGAAACACCCATGACCGTCCACATCAAAGTGCGAAAAAGGATGCATCTGTATTGCTGTAATCTATTTGTTTATTTGGGTAAGTTCCTATTGAATGAGGCTGGGGCCCCCAATCCTCTGAAACATGGAGTGGATCTGGGTTTCCTACCGGGTTTTTTGGGGAGGGGGGGGGGAGGGGGTAGCGTAGAGGTTATCTTCCCTCGACTTTACACCACTGAGTCCAGTTCGATTCCCCGGGTCGGGAATGAGGCTTTCTTTTACATGTAATTGGTGCCAGTCCAATCCAAGCTCGCTCTCGCAGGTTTCTCCGAGTGCTACGGTTTCTTTCATGCTTCTAAAACTGGACTTCCTTCCCCTTCCAGTTTAATTGTATGTGGTTCGGTTGTTGTTTTTGTGAATGTTGCAATTGGCGCTGTATTTACGCTGCTGCCTCCAAAGTTGCATTGTTTCTGTTAAATGCGCTGTGTTCTTGTAGAGCGCTATATAAATGCTATATATTACGGGAAATCATTTTTTACCGAAATTCATATCCCACAAGGCACCAACGATGTACGAGTAGATAAAATAAATAGCGCATAATATTCTATGGTGGTTTGTGTTCAATCACTGGACAAGGTTCCGTGTGGGACCGTGGTCCCATCGGCTCCGAAAATAACGATGTGAGCTCGTAATCCAGAGCTTTTTCCGTGAAGGAAACTCAGGCAAAACCTATGCCATGGGCTTATAGACAACTCTGGTGCCTATATTTCTGCAATACTCAACTTAGAAACGGTAATTCATCAAAATTTCAACCGGTTGCAATCAATCGTCCTCTGCCCCCACCTTACTGGGAACATCCGCCATTTTGAACGTTCAGCTGCCATTTTGACTCATTAGCCGTGGTTAGTCAACTGACTCCCCATCTCTTGCTATGAGTAGACCTAACAAGCGTACCCTCAAAGTCAATCTACCGGGCAACAAGGGCTTACCTCCCTTCCAGGATCTACTTAAAAAATTGAAATGTGATTAGCAGTCTTTTCACAAGCAATGAAATTCTTGCACGCTACTTGAGAAACCTAGCTGCTCACTTGAGAATTTTCAAATCTATGAAATCCACAGCTCTAACTTCATCTGACCTAATCAGCCAACTTGAAATGCAATTACAAAAGACATCCAGAAACACAAGTCAGAAATCGAAACGCTAGTGGATCAGAAGATAGAAATCACCAGGGGATTAAACACTAAACAGCAAAACCCAGGAACAAAGCCATTCGCTCCTCTTGATTCCACAATCTAGAGGTGAGAACCCTCACATTTGTTTAAAGACGTAATAGCTTGATCATTGGCATTGAGATTACAGATGACTAAATGACGTCCCACCGCATCGGCCCATCTTCTGATGACGGTAAGAGATCCATTATTGTCACATTTCCTTTGTCATGATGTCAAAATACAAATCATGAAGGCAGCGACGTAAGCTAAGCTGATCAAAGGCCATACATTTTCCGTTCCGAAGTACCTAGAAACATGAAACTATGCCTACTTAAAGCTGCCAAGAATGCAAAAATAGCCAATGCCTGGTCTTGGGACGGGGAAAATCTACGCCCATCAAACGCGGCTTCTGACTCAGATTCGTTCCTTGTTTGTGACCTAATGATGTTGCACACTCGTTAACACTAAAGCACTCATAAAGAGACACAGAAACACAAGAGATGCTCACATGATTGTGGTGTATACAGTACTATTATTGCTGCGTTGCACAATTATGTTTCGCCAAAATACCCATGCGCCTGGTAGATGTTTAAATACTAACTTGTATCGTCCTGGTCTAGTACAGGCCATATAAATCAACCTGATTGCTATGAAAAGCCTTATTTTAAAAACTCACTTGATATTATTGACAGATTATATAACCTTCCTCCCCCACAAAGTTTAAAAGTTACCCTGTTCATTTGAAGTACCCAACAATGTAGCATCTGGAATAATGTTCCTGAAGACTTTATAACCTATTTTGTCACATAGTAAATTTGGGAAAGTGTTGGGAAAGTAAAATTGGGATATATTGAATTTCAATACAAAATGGTGAAAGTGAACTCAAGTGACATTTGTATGTCAAGGAAACGTATTAAAGCAAAGATTAAGTTGCTTCTCATTACCGAACTCCATGATAAGAACACCATAAAATATTCTTATAAAAGCTCAGTCCAAACCGTAGTCAAAAACAAGTCCGCATATGCATAGTTTCCAGTCCGTAGGTATTCCATAACAAAATCACAGTCCAAAAATCAGCGTCCCAAGTTCTGTCCAATTAAACAGTATTCCGAGTTACAGTCCATAGCGTTCAACAGGTCGTCGCGTGCGAACTGGATAACGACGCTGTGGAGAATGCGTGTTGGGAAGGTGAGTTGGGGTAAAGTTTGGATTTTCTATGGTATGGTTTGAAAATGCCACAACTGACGGTTGGAGGTTGGAACCAATTCCTTTGCGAGTGATGACTTTGTCTTGGTGTTATCCGACCCACAGACACTCATTCACTTTGACTTAACTCTATGCCCAAGCTTCCTGCTAATGATAGCACCAGCTTTCCAAGTTGGTCATTTCCCATAATTCCGAACGTAAGACGGTGTCACCAACTGCAAATGAACGAACTTTTAAGATGTGCGTCGTATGCTTGCTTTGTTTTGTTGTTGTTTCTGTAACACTGCGATTCGCTTGCGTATGTGGCGAGGATGAAGCAAATCAAAGCGCCGTGTCCAGTTTCCTCACCAACACATAAAGTTTCACTGGTGAAATTCCATATGGGTATGGGGAGTTTCCTATCTGGGGGGGGATGACTAAGGAACGTCGATCGGTTGTCCGAGAGTGTTTCCGACGCATTTTCTCATCCGCGCTAAATCCGCGACTTGGCGCGTTCTTCAGTCTTCGAGTTCGGCAGTACGCGCAGATGAGGACATGTTTGATACCGTTCGGAAAAGGAAAGACCTCAAACTTCCTCCGATACAATGTTGTGGCATTATTATAATCACATACAACAGGTAGCCCGAACTGGCTACACTTCGCAGTTGTCCGATTGTAGCCTTGTTTGATGTGTACGCGACATAGGGCTCGCTTCTAGCCACTTCGCATGCGGCGTCCCAACGAATAAAAACAAATGTGTCCCATTAGGACCAGCCGAAATCTAGATGTAAGCGCGCCCATGGGCGTCGTGGCCATTCCCATGGGTGGAAGGGTGCCACTGGGGATCCTTACGGCTGTTTCTTGACAAGTTGCATGTTTTCACATTATCCTCAATACTTCATCCATTTGTAGGAGGCCACCAACATAAAGACGAGCCCAAACTTTTCAACGAGTGGCTCCTGGATCCTTCATGAGGTCCAGTCAAAATACGTTTCTTACCATTCGGCGTGTATCACAAACACGAGTTCCCTTCCCCATAATAAGCAAACCATTATGGGTAGATATCTCAGTTTGCGAGAGTGTATGGTGGAGTTCTCTGTCATTAACCTTACTTTTGGAGGGGCCAGTTGCCTTCCATCATGTGTATAAGTTGTGATATAGTAAAAAAAACAACAAAAAATTCACTTTGTGTCACTTCTTAACATCTGTAGCACTTACCGGCGAGGTCTCAAGATGTTTCCATTGCATAATGTGTCACCATCTAGAGGGGTGCGACTTGGTTGTACTGGTAGGGGTAACCTTGAAAAGGCCATCTGCATTACATTAAGCCATCCTGTTTGTGCTTGATCGTATAGTTTGTATCCAGAGAGAAATAATTTTTTTGCCCGCGTAATTTATTCTCGCCGAAGACGTGTCAGTAATCGTGCTTTTTATTCTCATGAAATAAGCCAGCAAAGGCTTGTGTCTGTACCAAATTAAAACTGTCCTACCGGTCAAGTAACTGGTGGAACTTTGGCACGTTGTCCACGTACCCAAATAAACTTCGCGAGGACCCCTTTTCCAAATGCCGAGTAGTTTCTACCCTTTCTATTCTGCCGGTGATAACGTGCGTGATGTAAATGACTACTGGCTTTTCACTGCCCTCCTCCATTTTGTAGCGAGTACAGCAGCAATGCCATATGGGGATGCATCACAAGCAACAATTGAATTCCTCCTTTGGGTCATATTACACAATGACCTGATCTGGAGTGGAGAGCTTTTCACTTGGTCAATGCTTCCTGTTGCTCTTGACCCCACTTCCAATGTGTGCCCTTAATATGAAAGAGCTGGTGTAGGGAGCCGCGTTACTTAAATTGCTCACAATCTTCCCATCAGTAGTTTACACACCCAAAAAAGCGTACGTTCACCCAACAATTTTGGTGCGGGGCGCCTCTGTAATCGCTTCAACCACTTGGCACTTGTTGGATGCCGCCTCTTCATCAATCCTGACTCCCAGGTACTCTTACTTCCTGTAGCGAAGAAAGTGCTTTGTCTCTCTTGAGAGTAGACCCTCGTCTTCAAATCTCGGAACCCCTCGGACAGGGTCCGCAAGATGTTGTGATTCTGATTCTCCAGTAATCAGCACATCATCAAGGTTGTGACACTGTGGGAATAATCCCCGCGTAATACTATCCAATCCATGGCACGCTGGAAAATCGCGGGCGCTGAAGAAACTCAAAAGGGTCAGCGATTATAGCGAATAATCCCTTGGTTGTTGATGGTAGATATTCTTTTTAGTTATACCAGAACTGCTGTTGATAAGACCAATGGCTCATATCAGTTTTGTGAATGTTTTGCCTCCTTAGACACTGTGGCAACAAATCTTCAATTCCCGGCAAAGGGTCCGATGCCCCTGTGCTGCCTGTTGAACTGTCCCTTAAAGTCTCCACAAATCCGATATTGCCATCTTGGTTTCAACCACTGGCACAATTGGTTGCTGCCCAATTTGGAGAGGTCCTGGTTCAATGACCCCTGCTTCTTGAAGACGGATCCACTCATTTTCTACTTTGTCTTTCAAAGCATACGGTATGGTGCGAGCTTTGAAAAACCCGCCTTCCTTGGATGGAGCACTAGGATCCACATGAATTTAGCTTTCATCCTTTAAGATACCTAACCATCTCCTGAAAACATTTACAACAATGCTGAAGTCAGCACTGCTTCTTTTCACATCAGAGGAACTGTTGTCACGGCGAATGCTCTCTTTATACTTCAAACTTTTAAAAACCATTTCCGTCCCAATATTTAGGCCCATTGCCTTGAACAACAACCACGGAAGTGTTTTGTTCCTAGTGCGTTGTACTCTACTGGGGAAAGACATAAGTTTCCACGGATCTTTATTGTTGTAACCGCCCGATCACTCCCCTTTAAAATGTCACCATGATGCGGTCCTCCATAGTAGGCCATGTCTTTTCTTCATCACTCGCGTTTCAGACCATATGGACCGGACCCGTATCTTTTCAACAAATCACTAGATTTTACCTTGTACTGTCATTTTTGACCAATACGTGGGGTCTGAACGAAGACGATTTTGTTGTACACGGCATGCATATTATAACCCCTTCTGATGCATTCACCTCATCTGGAGGATATCTTGAACTGCAGTGTCTGTAGGAATGATGACCCAACGTGATGGAGCCCTTTTCTCCTCCTTTCTGCTACACCAGATACCTTAGAAACTTGCCATTTGCCACACTTATGACACGTTGCAGATTTAAACCTACGTTTCTGCCTGACTATGATTATCCGCCACAATCGGTAACATTGTTTACGTTGCTCCTTGTCTGACCCTGTTGCCCCTTCTCTGTTCCAGCCTGTACCGGGTTGACCGCCCCCCTGATTCATTATGTCTTGTGCATCTCTTCAGTGCGCGTTCCATGGCGTGGGCATTTTCATAGCGCAGCTTTGCCAGTCATTGTGATTTTTGACAACAAACTGCATTGGATGTGTTTCGTTGTTTAACCCACAACCAACGCTCTCTCTGAGCTCATGTTCCAGTGTTGTCGCCAAATTCACAGTATTGAGCTAGCGCCTTAAATCTGCGACGAATTCAGCAACTGATTCCCCCTCTTTCCTAGTGCGAGAGTGGAACTTAAAACGTTGTACAATCTCAGAAGCTGTTTTCGATTATAGCTGGTAACATCAAATCCGTAACCTCTTTCAGAGATTTGTCTGTAGTTTGGGGTGGGTGCAAGTTGAGCACAGATGGCTGCATAAGCTTTAGGCCCAACACCAGCTAAGAAAATAGCCTTCTGTTTGTCAGCATTATCCGCTCAGGTGGAACAATACTTGGAAGTAGAGGTGAACTCTATCTACATGAATTCAGTCCATGTTTTCTATTGACTCTTGAAACGGATCCAATCTACAAAATGTAGCCACGGCCATAGTGATATCCTCGTCGCCAAATTTTTTGACCTAATGAGTTGCACCCTCAGTAAACATTAAAAGCTACTCAAATGAAGAGACCCACTCAGAAAACACAGCGATCCACAGGATTGTGTGTACATAAACAATGCATTACTTATTGCTGATAATGCCGGGTAAAAAGGTTGGGGTTTTAGACTGGAAAAGTCAGACGGTTGTTGCACAATAAATGTTTCCCAAATACCCATTCCCTGGTAGAGTTATAACTTGACTTGGATCGCCTGGTCTAGTACAGCCAATAATCAACCTGGTTCTAAATGAAGAAAGCAGTACTTTTAACCACTGATATATGGACCATATATAGACATCTGTCCTAAGTCAAGCTGTCACATTGCAATCTCTCTAGACCAGGAACATTTTTTTTCGCTTGACCAATTGGTCAAATTTATTGACTTTAAAACCAAACCAACAGGTTATTGTCAACAAAGCCACATACAAAAATTAAACATCAAAAAGATAAATAAATATATGAATTAAGTAAACAAGTACATCTAACTTATTACAAGTCGTATCAGAAGCACGAACATTAAACTGTATCTACAAATCCTGCACTACCTTAATAAACATCAAATCCCTTAGCACCATGATTTTTGCACAAAAATAGTCCCATATCGATCAATTTACATTAACAGAGCATCATTAATTTCTGCAAAAAGAGTGGAACGAATGTCATTATAGGCAGGACCTTGCATGATAAAATGGAACTCATCTTCAACAGCATTCAGATCACAAAAACAACAAATGCGATTTTCAGCTGGTATCCTAGGAGTAATGTAACGACCTTTCTCGATCATGAGTTGATGAGCACTAATACGGAGTTTACAGAGCGGTGATCTAAGATTATAGTTTAACAGCTGAACATAGTTTTTCTTGGTTGAACTGAGTTTTAAATGTACAGTAAGTCCTAAGTTTAGTTTGAACAGTAGAGATTTGAAGATACCATTCATTATTTTACACAGTAGACAAGGAAGAGCTTATAGATTTCATGACGGATGCTTTATGGAGAATATTAGGTTTATCCCAAATATCAATATTGTCAGTTAATTTACATATAGCTTTAATTCCATTTGACCACGTAAAGTGTTTAACATTCTGAATCCGACGGTTATCAATGAGTGCATGAATAGCTAATGAATCAGAGCCCTTCAAACAATCATCATTAAGTTTCCACCAATATTTTAGTGAGAGAGATAACATAAAAATCAAAAGGGGGTGACTACCCAATTCACCTCTCACTGCATTATTAGGAGCTCTACGATGAACACCCAATATTAATTTACAGAATTTGATATGAAGTGTTTCGCTACTAATTTTATCACAAATATTAATAAAATTACCATTCTTAAGGCCCTTAAGTAAGTAAGGTGCCCAAATCTCACAACCATAACTTAAAATAGGTCTTAACAATGTATTAAAAAGTTTGAAACTGCATTTGACTGAACTACCATAAAGGTTTTCCCTAATTTTAAAGAAAGCCTTACTCAAGTTGCTTTATCCTTCAAGCTATTAATGGCTGACGTAAAAGAACCAGATGGAGTGAAAATTATACCGAGATAACTGTATTCATTACATAATTGAAGTGGTAGATTACCATACATAAAATGGTCTTTAGTAATTGAATGACCGCTTTTGTTAAAAATCATAATTTTTGTTTTATTAATATTAACACTTAATTTCCAATGAGAGTAATAATTATGTAATTTATCAAGAGCAATTTGAAGACCAGAAGCATTCGTGGACATAATAACCAAGTCATCAGCATACATTAAACAACTTAAAGGAGACTCATTCAAATTAACAGGGTCACACATATTATCAAAAATATTTGGGAGATCATGAAGAAATATATTAAAGAATAAGGGACTCAAGACACAACCTTGCTTAACACCAACCGATGTGTTAAAAGTATCAGTTATCTTATTATCACATTTAACGGTAAAAGAAACAGAAGTATACATATCATGGATGATCTTAAGGCATCGACCACCAATACCGACTTGACATAATTTAAATATAAGAGCATTTCGCCAAATTGTGTCAAAAGCAGAAGAAAAATCAACAAAAGAGACATACACATTGTTTAATTTTGAAATATACTTGCAATAACAGTCTGAGGACTAAGATGTGATATGAGTTCGAGAGCCTTTTTGAAAACCAATTGATCTTAGGAATAATGGACTTATCATTGGTGAATGCTGTTAACCTTTTTATAAGAAGAAGAACTTAAACAAAATAACTTGCAAAGATTGACGTAGCACACAATACCCCTATAAGTCTTGGGGTTACACTTATCGCCCTTTTTATGTATAACTGTACGAGTGCTCACTCTCCATGATGTAGGAAAGTGACCCTTAGAAGATTCAGATTAAAGATTTAGCCAATAATAGGTGCAAGAGTAGAGCTCCCACATTTTAACATTAATTTCTAATACAATCAAGACCAGGCGTCTTATTATTTTTCAACTTGAGAACTTGCTGTCAAAACTTCAACGGGCCGCACGTAATTGTAAAATTAAACTCACTAAAGGAGATGTTTGGTATGAGTAGACCAAAAAATATTAATTTGTCTTCAAAATTCTTTCTCCGAGTTGTGGAATTTGACGATTCATTAATGTGTTAAATGATCCACCATTCATTCGGAACTTGTTGTAACAAGTGTCTCAGACAGTTGTTTATCACATAATTCATCGTAAAGTTTCCAAAAAGGCTCTAGGATTACGTTCCTCTAAATTATCTACCAGTATTAAAAATAGCAGAAAGAAATTGAGACCTTTAGGAACTAAGGGACACAACGACATTTCCAGAAAGAAATGCCACCAATATTTCTTGAACCCGAAGTTTTTTGCATATTTGAAGCTTAAATGTTAGATACACCTGAAGTGAATAAGCTAAATGCACTACTGATTGTAATAAGATCATTACGATGATGATTTTGCATTTCTGTCATGCACGACAGAAAGAAAGAAGAAAATCAAAGCTATACTCTTCTATGGGGATGATTATGATAGCAGGCTAAGTTCAAAATATATATTTTTTGGTTTTCTGTTTGTTCTTGTTTACATTGACCAATAAACCTTTGAATGTTCTAGGTGTTCTTCTACTATGATCAAGTGTACTTGAGAGAACTTTGTATCCTAAAAAAATCACCTCCTGTCCCTTTAACCTTCCATATGCATAAGATGTGGGTTTCAAAATTAGAAATAAATTTATTGGAAAATTGAGGAAAGGGAACTCCGTGCTGCACCCACCTGCCCTGTTTTAAGGGGGTAATTTTAAAAGAATGAACATGTGGAATGTTCTGTAAAGGACGAAACTTAGGTATGTTTAGGGAAATTAGCTCAAGCAAACCCAAGAATGTGTTGAAAGTACATTGACAAGATAATTGGTTTAGTGCTGTTTTTGGTGTGGTTTGAAAACGTTACTGCCAAGTTGTTAACGCTAAGTTAAAAACAACATTTGCATTGTTAAAGTCTTGAATCAGAGATTTCGAAATATTATTTTTGTTTGTGTAATAATGAAAAATAGTCAACTAGAACTAAAGATAGTAACTAAAATGCACAATTCTGAAATTTGATATGTATCGGATTTTCGTTTTGAGTGCCAGTAAAACATTTATCGGTAGTATGCGTCCCATAGGATACTGTGTAAACAAAAATTCCGGATCCGGAAATTTTATAACAAAGTTGTGATTTTCTATTGAGGAATTCGATTTTCAGCGGGCTTAGCAATTTCACACCGTGATTAGTCTAGGGACAAGCCTTATGTAAATGCAAAAACGAGTTTTTTTAAATTGAGGGCGCCTCCTCAGGAAATATCTGGAGTGGCCTTAATGAACCTGTAAGCCCGCGGTTGCCGTGACAGCATAAATTTTGAGGTGACATAACTTTAGTTGTTTTATTAGAGGGTACATTGATTCTCGTACAGTTGTCTATCTTTGTATTTGACTAGTCAAACTGAATGGGTAACATTGATATTTTGCATATAAAGACCCAAAACTTCATCCATAACCAGCATTCAAATTAAAAAATAGTGTGAAGGGGTCCACCAGGACAACCGGGTGTAAACTTGTTAGAATTTTTGAGTGAAACATAACATAAAAGAAACAAAAAAGGTGAAATATATTATTTATAAAGTGTATATGAGGGGAATTGAAGTGTATCTGTAAAACATACAATACTAAAATTGGCCAACATGATCAGAACTTGCATTTTGTTAACAGTATACGTAATTAACTGGATTGCCTAACGTTTTACTTGCTTTAATAACACACTATCAGTGATCCACCAATAGAGGCAACATATTTGAAAATTTGCCAGTAATAGCTTGATAGTGAAGGATAAGTCTAGAGAATTCTCAAAGTTATTTTGCAACTGAAAAAAAAAACTTTTGGGGGGAAAAACCAAGGGGGGGGGGAAAAGGAGGAAAATGGCAGTGTCAAAGATATGAATATCCACTCAATTAGAATGCAGCAAGTGTCCATATGGGACAGCGATGACTTAAATATCGAGCTTTGTCCTTATTAGGCTGAGTTTTGTCTTTAAAACTTTGTAGGGTATGTTAGGATGCTTACTGTTACAAGACATGCAAAAATCTTATTTTGATGTTGTTAGTTTATATTTTTATGAAAATCACGGAGCGCCTTTCTACGTTTTGAGAAGCCTTAACGCTTGTCAGCTCATTTTGGCTGATAGGAGTGTCTTATTTTTACAGCGAAGTCAGACGATGTGGACACGACGTTAACCAGTGGAAGGACCCAGGCTCAGACCACAAGTCACGGTGGAAAGTAAGATATCATTTATTTTTGTTCTTTGTTTCATATAGTATCCTTCGGTGGGTAGCTGGCTTACCCGGGTCGACTGAAAAAGGGCGTCAGCTCGGAAAAGCTGAATCGGCAGCATCCAGACATGCGCCTGCATGGCGGGGTAGTTGCCAAAGGCGGCCCATCCGAAAATGTGCATTGGCCGTGGGAAGGGCTTCCGTCGTTCCTTTGCCTCCCATAATCTCCTCACCCCGCCAGGTTGCCGCGTGTGATGTGCCTCCGGCCCCCCCCATTTCGCGGGGACCAACACGGCTTTCCCAGTGCAGATGGTTATCTCCTATCCAGAAGCGGATGTGCGCCATTGTGCCTCAACTTTTTTTCCCTAATTTTTTGTCCTTTGATTGATGAAGGAGTGAATGAAGTATTTACCATTTAAGCATGTTTTAGGCATCATTCTATATATTTGGAATTTTGTAGCAATTATTTTTTTAACATTAAAAACAGAAATATTTTGATTAGCCACAGACAAACAAGATGCATGCCCTGGTATGTAATTGATTATGATTTCGTCAATATGTATGTAATCAGGGTGTAGCTAGGGGTGAGGGATGGGACGCACCCCCCCACCCCCCAAAATGGCAAAGGTCCACTTTATCCTGCTGAAGTTTGCCACTTGTTAAAAGCTGTTGTTTTAAAGGTGGTGCATGAAATGATATAGAATAATCATGGT
>JAMKCH010029924.1:0-15912 GCA_023653785.1 Ophioderma brevispina
ATCAAAAACAAAGACAGGTGGTCGCAACACCCACTTTATTGTTGAAGTATTTCTAGAAATACTGAAGTATTTCCACTTTTCATAATTTTTCCTAGACGACACTACAACGCCCTTGGTGCTGAATAAGGTGTCATATAAGGAAATCAAAGCGAGAAATCTCACGTTAGATTTTTGAGATTGAGTGTTTCTCTTTGAAATAAATGTGTTTTTAATTTTCCCTAAATTAGTTTTCCCTAAATTATTTTTCCCTAAAATAATTTCTCTAAAGATTACACCTTATTTCAAAAAAAGACAACATGATATTTTGGTATTTGGTTTATCAACAACACATCCCTAAAGTTTTCAGCTTAAAAGCAACTTCCATTTAGTGCTTGGAAAATTATTTATTGTAAAAATTAGGGAATTAAAAAAAACCACCTAAAACAAGTCATGCAGTCTTTAAACTGCAGAAAAAATTGTGGAGGAAGTTCAAAACCCTTACCGTAGTCCAAGTTTTTGGACTAAATTGATTAGGGGTTTTGATTTTATATTTTCATTTTCTGTACGACCATTTTATCCGATGACCTCCTTAATAATTGCAAATGTGTTAAGTCCATGAGGTGTACTTTTGAGAAGAACTGTTTTCTTTTGGATGTATGTAAGTTTGATTGGTTGTTTTGTTACATTGTGTGTTTTTGAAATATTCCAATGTGAAACTAAAATTATGAGTTATGTTGAAATTTTGCTCTTTATCACCATGCCTTTCATTTTAATAAAAATTTGGACTTTGCATGTTTTGCCACAAAATTGACCCGCTCTCACTTGTTTTGGGTTTGTCCTGTGCTAATGCAAAGCAATAACCAATTTTAAAGTTTTAAATGTACAATACATTATTATAGTCTGGAAGGCGCTCAAAAAGTGTAACCATGTCACATATGCCCTATTCCATTTTTGTCTATTTTATATCTATTTTTTTCATTTATTGAAAATACACTGAAATTAACATTTTCACAGTGTAACATTGGTTAAATTTCCGTTAAATTTTGATATCTGGAGGGCTTGGCACATTAGTTAATTTTTCGCTAAGATACAAAATGTTTGCAGCTTTTAAATACAAATACTTAAAAAAAAAAAAACCTTTAATATATTTACCGTATGTTTAAAATTGTGTAATTTTTTTCTATGAGATTTTGAATAAATTTGGAAATTTTGCCTTAGTGTCCAGCTGGAGAGGTTGCTATTTAAAGTCCTTGTTTACCCATAAATTAGTATTCTAAATTTTTGCCACCATCTCATGTTCTAGAATTTTCTGGATGCCATATGATTTGAGAAATCTTACTGTATTTTGTGGCATAATTCAAATAAAATATTCTACTACCTTTTCCAAAAAAAATTAACATATAGCTGTGAATTCCTTGATTTAGTCGGATATGCCATTTTTTTCAACCCCAACAAAATAAAGGGAAATATTAATAAAAAACATTTTATATTTAAAATGTGTCAACAGCATAGGGTCGCATCATATTGCTTATTATTTGAAGTCCATTCACATGCTTGTTTCTTAATGACCCATTTGGGGTATTTTTGGGCAGTGGCTATGCTGGTATTTAAGAGAACCTTGAAATGGGCAAAACAACATCTTGTAAAAGGTAGCTAAAACAGAATGTACAAGAAGATCTTTTTTTCTTGAATTTTAATTAAAAAGTAATAAATACCTTTATTAGGCATGCTTTGGCAGCCTTGGGACAAGTTTTTTTAATCCCCTTGCCAAAGGGTATGGAGGATATTGCTACAGCAGATTCCTTCTGTTTGTCTGTCTGTCTGTGTGGTTCCATTTGGTTAGGTTGACCAGTGTGCAATCTGTGTGTTCCATTTTGGTTTAGGTGGACCATGTGTGTCTGCGTGTTCCATTTGGTTAGGTTGACCAGTGTGCATCTGTGTGTTCCATTTTGGGTTTAGTGTTGACCAGTGTGGCATCTAAAGTGTTCTATTTTGGTTAGGGTTGACACAGTGTGCTCTGGTGTGTTCCATTTTGGTTATGTTGACCAGTGGTGCGTCTGTGGTTCCATTTTGGTTAGGTTGAACAGTGTGCGTCTGTGTTTTCTATTTTGGTTAGGTGACATGTGCTTCTGTGTGTTCCATTTTGGTTAGTTGACCAGTGTGCGTCTGTGTGTTCTAGTTTGGTTAGTTGACCAGTGTGGCGTCTGTGTGTCGTTTTGGTTAGGTTGACCAGTGTGCGTCTGTGTTTTCTATTTTGGTTAGGTTTGACCATTGTGCGTCTGTGGTTCCATTTTGGTAGGTTGACAGTGTGCGTCTGCGTGTTCATTTGGTTCGGTTGACCATTGTGCATCTGTGTGTTCCATTTTGGTTAGGTTGACAGTGTGCGTCTGTGTGTTCCATTTGGTTAGGTTGACCAGTGTTGGCGTCTTGTGTGTTCTATTTGTATAGATTGACCAGTGGTTCGTCTGTGCGTGTTCCATTTTGGTTAGGTTGACCAGTGTGCGTCTGTTGTGTTCCATTTTGGTTAGGTTTTACAGTGTGCGTCTGTGTGTTCCATTTGGTTAGGGTTTAACCAGTGTGCGTCTGTGTTGTTCCATTTTGTTAAGGTTGACCATGTGCGTCTGTGTGTTCCATTTTGGTTAGGTGACCAGTGTGCGTCTGCGTGTCCATTTTGTTGAGTGACCATTGTGCATCTGTGTGTTCCATTTTGGTTAGTTGACCATTGTGCGTCTGTGTGTTCCTTTTGGTAGGTTGACCAGTGTGCGTTGTGTGTTCACATTTTGGTTTAGGTTGACCATTATGCTCTGTGTGTTCCATTTGGTTAGGTTGACCAATGTGCGTCGTGTGTTCCATTTTGGTAGGTTGACCAGTTTGCGTCTGTGTGTTCGCATTTTAGTTAAGTTGACCAGTGTGTGTCTGTGTGTTCCATTTTGGTTCGTTGACCAGTGTGCGTTTCTGCGTGTTCCATTTTGGTTAGTTTGACCAGTGGTGCGTCGCGTGTTTTCCCTGTTGGTTAGGTTGACGCAGTGTGCCGTCGTGTGTGTTCCATTTTGATGTTAGTGACCATGTGTGCGTCTGTGTTTCATTTTGGTTAGGGTTGACAATGTGGCGTCTGTGGTGTTCCATTTTGCGTGTTTCCATTTTGGTTAGGTACCATTGGCGTCTGTGTTCTATTTTGTAGGTTGACCATGTGCGTCTGTGTGTTCCTTTTGGTTAGGTTGACCAGTGTGCGTCTGCGTGTTCCCTTTGGTTAGGTTGAGACAGTGTGCGTCTGCGTGTTCCATTTTGGTTAGGTACCAGTGTGCGTCTGTGTGTTCCATTTTGGTTAGGTTGACAGTGTGGCGTCTGTGTGTCCATTTTGGTTAGGTTGACCAGTGTGCGTCTGTCGTGTTTTCCATTTTGGTTAGTTGACAGTGTGCGTCTGCGTGTTCCTTTTGGTTAGTTGACCAGTGTGCGTCTGTGTGTTCCATTTTGGGTTCGGTTGACCAGTGTGCGTTCTTGCGGGTTCCATTTTGGTTAGTTGACAGTGTGCGTCTGTGTGTTCCATTTGTTAGGTTGACCAATGTGCGTCTGTGTGTTCCATTTTGGTTAGGTTGGACCATTGTGCGTCTGCGTGTTCCATTTTTGTTAGGTTGACGCAGGTGTGGCGTCTGCGTGGTCCATTTTGGTTAGGTTGACCATGGTGCGTCTGTGTTCCATTTTGGTTGGTGACCCAGTGTGCTCTGCGGTTCTATTTTGGTTATGTTGACCATGTGCGTCTGTGTTCTATTTTTTTAGGTTGACTCAGTGTGGGCATCTGTGTGTTGTCCATTTTGGTTAGGTTGACCAGTGTGGGTGTGCGTCTGTGTGGTTCTATTTTGGTTAGGTGACCAGTGTGCGTCTGTGTGCTTCCATTTTTGTTAGGTTGACGCAGTGGCGTCCTTCTTTCTATTTGTTTAGGTGGACCAGTGTGCGTCTGTTTGTTCATTTTGGTTAGGTTGACCAGTGTGCATCTGTGTGTTCCATTTTGGTTAGGTTGACGTGTTCGTCTGTGTGTTCTGTTTGGTTAGGTTGACAGTGTGGCGTCGTGTGTTCCATTTTGATTAGGTTGACCAGTGTGGGTGTCTGTGTGTTCCATTTGGTTAGGTTACCCTCAGTGTGCGTCGTGTTCTATTTTGTTAGGTTGACCAGTGTGCATCTGTGTGTTCCATTTTGGTTAGGTTGACCAGTGTGCGTCTGTGTGTTCTATTTTGGTTAGGTTGACCAGT
The DNA here is from genome assembly GCA_023653785.1 of Ophioderma brevispina. Lineage (NCBI taxonomy): Eukaryota > Metazoa > Echinodermata > Ophiuroidea > Amphilepidida > Ophiodermatidae > Ophioderma > Ophioderma brevispina. Next base: position 4,227 of record JAMKCH010029924.1, read on the forward strand.
GTGCGTCTGTGTGGTCCATTTTGGTTAGGTTGACCATGTGCGTCTGCGTGTTCTCTTTGGTTAGGTTGACCAGTTTGCGTCTGTGTTCTATTTTGTTCAGGTTGACCAGTGTGCATCTGTGTGTCCATCTGTGGGTTAGGTTTGAGCCAGTGTGGTCGTGTGTTCTAATTTGGTTAGGTTGACAGTGTGCGTCTTTGTGTTCCATTTTGATTAGGTTGACCATTGTGTGTCTGTGTGTTTTCCATTTGGTAGGTTGACCAGTTGGCGTCTGTCTGTGTTGTATTTTGTTAGGTTGACCAGTGTGCATCTGTGTGTTCCATTTTGGTTAGGTTGCCCAGTGGGCGTCTGTGTGTTCCATTTTGGTTAGGTTGACCAGTGTGCGTCTGCCTGTTCCTTTTGGTTAGGTTGACAGTGGGTGTCTGCGTGTTTCCATTTTTGTTAGGTTGACCAGTGTTGTCCTCCGTGTGCTTCCATTTTGTGTTGGTTGAGATGTGTGTCTGGTGTTCCATCTTTGGTTAGGTTGACCATGGCGTCTGTGTGTTCCATTTTGGTTAGGTTGACCAGTGTGTGCGTCTGTGTTCTATTTTGGTTAGGTTGACCAGTGTGCATCTGTGGTTCCATTTTGGTATAGGTTTACCAGTGTGCGTCGTGTGTTCTATTTTGTTAGATTGACCGCGTGCGTCTGTGTGTTCCATTTTTGTTAGGTTGACCAGTGTGTCGTCTGTGTTCTATTTTGGTTAGGTTGACCAGTGTGCGTCTGTGTGTTCCATTTTGGTTAGGTTGACCAGTGTGCGTCTTGTGTTCTATTTTGGTTCAGGTTGCCCAGTGTCATCTGTGTGTTCTATTTTTGGTTTTGACGCAGTGTGGCGGTCAGTGTGTTCCATTGTGGTTAGTTGACGACATGGGTGTCTGTGTGTTCCATTTTGGTTAGGTTGACAGTGCGTCTGCGTGTCTATTTTGGGTGGTTGACCAGTGTGCGTCTGTGGTGTTTCCAGTTTGGTTAGGTGACCAGTGGTGCGTCTGTTGTGTTCCATTTTGGTTGTAAGGTGACCATGTGTGTGCTGTGTGTTCCATTTTGGTTAGGTTGACCAGTGTGCGTCTGTGTGTTCCTATTTTGTTAGGTTGACCAGTGTGCGTCTGTGTGGTTCCATTTTGGTTAGGTTGACCAGTGTGTGTCTGTGTGTTCCTTTTGGTTAGGTTGACTAGTGTGGTGTCTTGTGTTCCATTTTGGTTAGGTTGACCAGTGTGCGTCTGTGTGTTCCATTTTGGTTAGGTTGACCAGTGTGCGTCCTGCATGTTCAATTTTGGTTAGGTTGACCATGTGCGTCTGGTGTTTCCATTTGGTTGGTTGACCAGTGTGCATCGGTGCGTTCCATTTTGGTTCGGGTTGACTAGTGTGCGTCTGTGTGTTCCATTTTGGTTAGGTTGACCAGTGTTCGCGTCTTTGTGTTCCTTTTGGTGAGTTTGACCATGTGCGTCTGTGTGTTCCATTTTGGTTAGGTTGCCAGTGGGCATCTGTGCGTTTCATTTTGGTTTGTAGGGTGACCAGTGTGTGCTCTGCATGTCAATTTGGTTAGGTTGACCATGTGGCCGTCTGGTGTTTCCATTTTGGTAATAGGTTGACCAGTGTGCGTCTGGTGTGTTCCCCTTTTGGTTAGGTTGCCCAGTGTTCGTCTGTGTGTTCCTTTTTGGTTTAAGTTGACCAGTGGTGCAGTCTGTGTGTTCCATTTTGGTTAGGTTTTGACCAGTGTGCGTCTGTGTGTTTTCCATTTTGGTTAGGTTTGAACCAGCGTGTTCTCTGTGTTCAATTTTAAGGTTGCCTGTTTGTGCTGTATCTTTGATACATTACATCAGATACACAAAATTCCTTTGTTCCATCAGGCATGCATCTTCTTTTTCATCAGCGATTGCTAGAGAATGATATATTGCCAGGTTAGATATGCAAATGAGCCAATTAAAGGGGTACTCCTTTAAATTTGTCAAATGCAAACTGCCGAATCTGGAGTTTTCCAATAAGACGTATAATGTTTGTACTTGTGGAAGAGTGGATGTTTCTCTCGGCCTTATTATATTTGGAGCATACAATATATGCAATCATTAGGTATGTTAATTAGCTAATTAAAGCCAATTTGCTCCCTGCCAGTTTTTTGCTCCCTGGGGGATCTTGCAAGTTTTGAATTTGGGGAGTTTTTTTTTATAATTGCCCCTCTCTCTTATTGTAAAGTCCTGAAATAGAAGGGAAATATTTCTGGAAAATCATGCATTGAACTGTGCAAGTATAAAAATAATTGTTTAAAATGGGACGAATCTGTACAAAGTACTTAACCTTAAATTGTGGAAGATTTTTTTTTTATAATTTAGCATTGGCTTGGGTGAAGTGTTATGCAGATGAATAAAACATTTGTGGATTTATTCTTTCATTATAATAAATAAATAAAGGTAGCCCTTAATGTTCAACAACAATTCTCCAAATAAATTGTTATTTAGAGATCAACCATTTTTGTATCGGGACATTGCCAATCGGATTGGCAAAAATACGTCAGAGCCTGCCAATTCTCAGCCATTGTATTGAATGAAAAACGGAACAAAGCATTATGGGTATTTTACCAGTTATTAAGTAGACACATGAGGCAAGAGTTGCTCAAAAGGTTCACCTCATCCTCTGAAATTCCTCTTGGAACTTGTAGCAAATCTGGACCACACAGATTTACTAATTATAATCATTGGTGCCAATTCCTAAGATTAAAAAATTGAACCCAGTGCATCTTTAATATATGGTCAATTCGTCCGGATCAGATCGGAGGATTGGCCGATCCTACAAAAATCAATTGACATTGGATCATCATAGGAAACCCTGCCAGAATCGATCTTTAATACATGGGGCAAATCATCAGATCGGATCGGAGGAATTGGCCAGATACTACAAAAAAATCATCGACCATGGGATCGGCAGAAGAAACCCGGGATTTGTAATTGTATTACCTGATACTTCCAGTTAGAAAATGGAAAATTAACCAGACCTGTATGTGTGGTACAAAAATAAATATTTCAAACATAATAAGATTAATTTAAAATTAAAACCAAAAAATGCCCAAATTTAAAAAGTTCATTTCCTTAATAGCTGTCAGATGAAATTTGAATAAATCACTCAAAATTAAAATCCTTTCTATTAACCACAATTTTTTAACCATAACTAAAAGTTGTTTTCTTGTATTTTATACAGCACCAGTGGCCTCGAACCACCCACAAGCACAACATGATCGTGTGACCTGCGTCAGCCTGAAATGCTTTCGGCAAATCAGAACAACGGTGTTTAATAATGTATGTTGATATGAGTGTTGCATTAACTTCAATGAATATGTCTCAAAATATATCTTGCAGGTGTTAAGTTCAGTATCAATGTTCCTGTTATCAGGGGTTCTGTCACCCTTTCACAAGCATTTGGGACATACTCCAAGGGTGTATTGAGTCCATCCACAATGCACCAGGTTTGGGAAGGTACATCGCGGATAAGGAGAGAAGGAGGCCCCTAAATAATCAATAATGTTATATTGCACCATCAATTTTGAAGTTGGTGTTTGCAACACTAACTTTATCATGTACGCGGTGTTTTTATCCCCAAAATTCACTTGTATCAAGAAAAAATGAGAAATATTCTGAGAACTTCAGGGCAAATGCCTCTGGAAAAGCAAAAAAGCTTAGAGCATGCCTCCATTTCCATGACCCATTGTTACTTATATGAAGAACATAAGATTTTGCATGCCTGCCCTTTGTCAGAGCTTGTTAAAGTGACGCCTATAGATAGACCTTTTGTCCTTATACTCTACAAAGGGGCTACATGAGGCAGGCCCTTTATAACAATACCCACATACCTATATAGCTTATGCGGCTAAGATTTGGATTATATAACCGTCTTCACCCCAAGTAGACTCTGGAATACAAACAATGGCCCATGACCACCCGCGCATTTATATCATGAGCAAGTTCACAAACACTATGACTAATCAAATTACCATTCCCCATGGCGCAGTTCAATAGCTTTTCATTTCACACATTGTATTGAGCAAATTCATCCCCCTGTATTTTTAGTATGATTTGATGAACCCAGGGACGTTGCTATTCCTGTTGTTTTTAACATGTTCCTATCCAAGGCTACTGAACTGAGCCCTTGGTACGTTAGCATGCCTTAACCCATAGAGTGATTATGGTATGGTTTGTATGTAAAAGTTCATTGGTTGTTTTGGGGCAATTCCATTTAGTGTTTCCGGCCCCCCGAAAAACAAAACTGCAAAAATGAGGTCTTTCCACCCCACGAACCAAACGCCCCTCACATATAAATGGTTCTAAATAATATAGCACACAACCTTGCAACGCGGCATTGGTGGTTCTTGGGGTGAAAGGCTCAAATATGACATTTTAATTGTCCATTGAAGCCTTGTATTATAACTTTACAAAACTGACTTTTGGGGAATTTATGTAAAGTGGAGTTTTTGGAAAACCAGCAAAAGGGAACTTTGAGCATGTCGCTTTTATTATGCACAACGTTTCAAGTTCATCCATTCACATGAAAACTATAGAGGGCGTCATTCATTCTCTCCTTAATTCCGGCGATGTCCTTTCACCTCATAAGGTCATTGTGTCCCATCAAAAATCATATTCTTAAACACGCAAAATCCTGACGTAACACTTATTTTAGCCCAAGAGTGCTAGTACTTTATAGGAGAATTTTTATCATGATTATGAAAGTGTTTTGGTGGTCCTTAAACTTAATGAACACTAGTGTCATTTTTATCCCTAAGTACTACATGTAGTAGTTATTTATTAGCACAGTACAAATATAGGCACATTGCAAAGCATTGTAACGCAATTATGAAACCACGAGTATCCTGAGCACAATGTTCCAGGTACACTATTATTAAACCTGGCCACCTCTAACACATACATTAATTTGTATCACTACCGTTAGTGTTATGCAAATCGGCACCCACATTATGTGGAAGAACGGAGGCAAGACTATTGCTTTCTATTGTTGGTATCTATGTTTTCTTTGTGTCGGCAAAACATGCGAGACTGTGTATTCTAAGGATTACGTAACGTTTTGCCTCTCTATCTTTAGAACCTTCTTTGGGTGAATCCCTCTGTGGTCTACCGTTTTCAAAGTTTTGAGTCACTTTGTTGAGCTTTGGTATTAGTGTGTGTAAGCCTGGCGATTTTTTCATTCAATTTTATTAGCAATCTTTTTTGTGAGTTTACAAAGCAAAAGATGATCATGGCTTCTGCTTGTTAGATTAACCCAAATGTTGCCCTTTATTATCATGCACTTCAACCAGGCAGTGACTAGGTAAGTTGACATTATGCTTGTTTGAATAAGAGGTGCAAGTGTTAGGGAGGCCATCAATTTTTACCCAGGGGGAAAGGAAGATTTAAAGGGGAATAACAAAATTTGTGTTGAAGTGAAGTGAAATAATGACTGCCTCCCTTAGTCGTGCGGTTTAAGGTAGGATTATCGCTACGGCGATCGTGCCCAGATCTTTTAAAATTCTTCATAAAATTTTGGTATTGGTGAAAGAATATGTGTGCCAAATTTTTAATTTTTTTCCAAAAAGGTGTTTTCATCAATATATGTCACGTAGGCTTTTCATTCCCATAGACTTTGTAAGTGGGCTGACTTTTGACAAGTATTAGAATTTAGAAAATGACCAAAATGGGGCAATTTTGTGAAACTACAACCACTTTATTTCAATTATTTCTCAAGTAATTGTGATTATAAGATTGGTGTTTTGTTTGTTAATGGTTTACAGAAAAATTCAAAAAGGCATCCATTTTTTTATTTTTCTGTGTGTACATCAACAACAAAGAATCAGGTGGATTCGCACCAACACTTTTTTTGTTGAAGTATTTCTAGAATACTGCAAGATCCACTTTTCATATTTTTCCAAGAAGAACTAAACTCCCTTGGTGATGAATAAGTGTCCATATGAAGAAAATCAAATTTAGAAATCCTCACTTAGATTTTGCAGTTGAGTGTTTCTATTTGGGAAATACCGGTAATAGGTGTTTTTTAATTTTCCTAAATTATTTTTTCCCTAAAATTTTTCTTTTTTTATATTTAATGAATTAAACACTTGATTCAAAAAAGCCACGTTAGAATTTAGGTATTTTGTTTATGCATACATCTCTGAAGTTTCAGCTTAAAGCACCTTTCCATTTAGGCGGAAAAAATTATTTATGGTACAATTAGGGAATTGTTAAAAAAATAAATAAAAACACTAAAACAAATCCTGCAGTCATGCCATCCTTGAAACTGCAAAAAAAAGAGGGAGGGGAGAGTTTCATCCCTGGTCCATAATCAAGTTTGGCCTAAATTGATTCAGGGGTTTTTATTTAATGGTCATTTTTCTGTACGACCATTTTATCCGATGATTTCCTACCTTAACTTACAATTTGAGCAACTATTGTCCATTTCGTCTTGCCCTGAGCTTGCTCAGAGCAAGACTACGAAATCACTTCTGACTGTTGTATTGTGTTTGTGTATGTTTCGAGGTTGCAACAAGAGATTTGGAGTCACCAAAATATTATGTTATAATAGTATATATAGATTATGCACTCAATAGATTTCTTAATTTCTTAATTTTCTTACTTGAATTTGGCTACAGAATATCTGGAAAAAGGTGTTTTCATTTGGCTTCATTTCAATATAAACATAGGGCTGAATGTTCATTTGTCTCCTATCAAATTAGTAAATTTCACAATTTTTGTACCAAAGGAAGCATTTCTCCAGCTTATCCTTTCAAGATGGGGATATTTTGGCAAAAATCAGTACTTTGAAATTTTTAGAGACCCTGACCATGTGAAATCTCTCATTTGCACCTTTCAAGTTTTTGTAGCTTTTCCCCGCCCGTCCTGCTCAAACACTCCAGCCAATTACAGCCAAACTTGAGATCAAATAAATAACCACTGGCCCGAGGTTCATCATATGTGCTAATACACTCCCTCTATGGTGAAAAGGTCAGTTGGCCGATTAAAGGGCATTCCTCTCAGAAAATCTCTCCATAACAAAACACACACACAAATTCGTTTTTCTGCCAGAAATCAAATGGCTAACCATCAACCACGCTTGGTCCACTTATTATAAGCACTGACCCCCAAGCCCCATATGGGGTGTACTCCAAATGGGGTGAGAGGTCATGTGGGTCAATTAAGGGGCAATTCATTTGAAAATCAATCAATTTCGTTCTTTCTCTGCCCACAAAAAATTATAATGCTATGATCACCAGTTTTAAGAGAAGATATCTGTAGCTTCCCACAATTCATTACTTCCAATGGAATTTTTGTACAGGTAGTCATGTGAATCGTTAGAGTGAAACACTCTTTAAATGCAAGTTTTGTGATCAGTAACTGTCCCACATTTAGCCATGTTTTCAATCACTACACGATTCCATCAGTACCTGTAACAAAAACCTCCATTGAAAGCATGCATTGTGGGAAGCTACTGAAATCGTTCTCTTACCAAGTTTGGTCATTATAATCTCTGACCCAAGACTCAATGGGGTGAGAGGTCATATGGGGGCCGATTAAGCAGAGCTGCCAACATGAACATTAAGATTTTGGAATGCAGGGAGATTTGATCTTTGAATAAGGGAGATATGATTATAATCAGGGAGATTTTTTAAATTTTAGCGACGTTTCACAGTGTAACACCAAGGTCCCTCAAGAGGGATACAGCCAATGGATGGATTTTGTCTCAAAGATCAATTGAAAGCTTTTAAGGAACGGTACAGTAGGGACTTATCTTTGGGGATTTTTTTTAAAATGACATGAAACGTTTGAACAGGTCAACTTTGAAGGTTCATAACTTGAAAAGGAGCAAAAACCACCTAATACTTATGGGAACTACCTCATTAGATAGAGCTCTTTAACATAAAGCTTTCCTGAAAAAATGGACAAAGCTCCGCCGTCTGACAAGCCAACCCTTTAAGGAACTGTCAGTAGGAACTAAGTCCATATGGAGATTTAAAGAAAAGATATTCATGAAATGGAAAGGTGGAAAAGTTTCAATTTTACAGCTCTAACTTGAAAGTGGAGGCCACCTACAACCCTTGAAAACACTGCTCACTGAGATAGAGTTTTAAAGTAGAGCTTTCCCCGAAAAAATTGACAAGGCTCCGCCTTATGACGCCCCTGTTATTTCAACAAACATATTTTTCGTAGTTTTACTCGGAAAAAGTAGCTCCGAATGTCCGTTTTATCAGGTCATTTTCGTACATAGTGGTGGCTGTATAATGCCAACTTGTACTTTTCCGTATTTGGTAGGAAAAGGACGCAAGATACCGACATGGGGAAGCACTTTTCCTATAAAAAATCTCTTTTTTTTAGCAGAGGGTGGAAAGGAAATCCCGGGATTTGGGTGGTCAATCCGGGACACTGAGTTCAATTCCGGGAGCCTCCCGGACAATCCGGGAGAGATGGCAGCTCTGTTGAGCAGGTGCAACGAGAGATTTTGAGGCACCCCAAATATTGTTGTCATAGTAGGAAATTTCATATAGATTAGACACTCAAAGATTTCTTACTCGTGTTTGTACGAAATGCTTAAAAGGTGTCCATTTTTTTCGTGACAACCGTTATTGAAATTCCTCATTGCACCTTTAAGGTGCAATTCTTTTGAAAATTAATTTATCATTTGTTTTTCTGCCAGAAATCAAATGCTACAATCACCAAACTTGGTCATTATAAAGACTGATCTATTCCCGTATCTGATGTGTATACCAGATTGGGGTCAAAGGTTATGTGTTGGATTAAAGGGGCATTCTGTCCATCCTCACAATCTGAAGTGGTACATGTGCAAATGTGAAACATTTTTTTTTTTTTTTTTTAAAAAGTACATTTAATGGAATAAACATGAGCTTTTTTCCATAAAATAATGACATTATGCATAGGCCTTTTACATACCTCACATTTTTATTTTGAGATTGGAAGAATTGGATTTTATCTTCTGATGCCCCTAGGGTCTAAAAAAATATGCATTATACATTGGTCCAAAATAAAAATTGCTCAAATCTTGTTAAAAGCTCAAACATTGTATCCTCAGATGTAGATTTGTGACTTCGTGATGTATAGTTTTTTTTTTTGTGTCACCTGCCTCAAGGCAGTAAGACGCACAGGGATCACTTGTCCACTGTAGTTGTTGTTGTCCGGTTTTATTGTCGTAAAAGGGTTAACCTTTGCCTGTAATTCCCACATACTTTGATGGATTTAAACCAAAACTTGGGTCACAGGTACAACGTGGCATCCCCCATATTGTTGATGAGGTCAAAGGTACTCCAAACGTCATGTGAGGTCAATTTGTAAAATTGACGCTCATTTGAAAAGTGAAGTTCAAATTGGAACCAAACTGTTTTAATGGAATTTTACATGCACCCCTCATTTGTTTATAGTTTCAAATGTCACATGTATCAAGGTCCTAAGATCATGTGAGGGCTATCATTCACAAAACATGACGGCAGCCCGATACAGCGCTCAGAGGACCGATGTATTTTTGAATTATAAGCCCCAAAGTCAAAGTCTGACCATCCGAAACACGAGTGCAATTTTAATCAAATCTCAAATTGTTCACTTGCTTTAATTATATTCAAAATAGTTTGGCATATGTAGGATGTTTTCTTATAACTAAAGTACCATGTACATTAAAAGCAAAGCAATGTACTACATACATACTATGATATTAAAGGAAATATATTCCTCTCCTATGGAAACTATTAAGACATGGTTTCAAGATCGACCTCGGTTTTTACTGCAAAGTGTAAAAATATGAAGGTGCCTTAAACATGGAAACAAAACATGTTTTCTAGGTTAAATTTTTGGTGTAGAATCCAAATCTGACTTCAAAATGCAAAATGATTGGTTGCGTTCCGAGATAATCGCATTTTTGGGGTTTTGCGCAATGCCAAGTCCCATAAACCCTATGGTATTTTGCTGATAAATTGCATCTTGCTTTGAATAAAAAAAAATTTTCTCAAATATTTTGGCAGTTTGACAAAACTTATTACTAGAAAATTCTTGTGGGAATTTGTCTTGGGCATATCGATAACTTTTCAACAATGTCAACCCCCTTTTCGTTTTTTTTTTTTTTCAAAGCGGGTTCTCGAAATGACGAATTTTAGGTGAAAATTGGATTCCGCAAATTGATAAAAAAAAAATTCGCAATTTTAGACAGGTGAAAAAAGTTAATATACCATAATTATGTAGTGGACTTGCTTGGGGCATAATCGATTCAATTTCACGCCTATAAGCTCTTTTAGTTTTCTCGTAGTTCCAATTTTGTTTAGACGACGACATTATTTTTTTCACGCACTGTAAAATAAGAGGGGTAAGGGGAAACATTTTTTGGATTTTTGGAATTATTCCTATACTTAAATGAAGCAAGTTTAGGTATCAATTTAAAGCTCATTAAAATTTCTGCATAAACTGAAGGTAAACAGCACTGATATAACACTCCTTTCCAGAGATGTGATTGTGTAAAGCAAATTTTGGTTCGAAAGTGCTAAATTTTGAAGGTCGTTTGTCACGGGACATGTCCAAATTTGAATGGTTCTGGTGTGCCAATTATGAAATGATTGATAAACAATACTGAAATCCATAAGTTACTACCTTTTTTTAAAACTGATATATTAACATATAGTCAAGGGGGCATATATATGGTATAATTGTAACATCTGTAAGTATTCAAAGTTGGTAGGTGAAAATTTTTGTCCACCCGAAAAGTGTGGATTTTCGACAAATTTTGGCCACAAATCAATATTTGTGTAGCAAAATGGTGTATGATCAGGGTTTTTTGAATTAAAAATTCATAATCTAAACCGACTAATTTTTACCCTAGAAAGACATCTTAAAAATTAACATGGTTATTTTTTGTTGCTCAGAAATTAATTTTTTTTCACCACTTTTGCACTAACACCCAAACCTCAGTCAATTCTGAAACCATGTCTTAAACGTATGTTTAACTAATTTTATTGTTAGGCAAACACAAAAAAATTTAGATATTTCAGATAAAATCGGGCTATTTTTTAATTTTGACCCATATAGAGGTTAACAGGACCTTTGACCTGAAACTATTTCACATCCTTGTGATCTGAAGAATACAGATACAGCTTTTCAAGATCTGAACACTTTGAAATTTTATTGATGTACAACACTTTTGACTGAAGGGGGGTCATGAGGGGTTAAAAAAATCCCTCCCATCTCAAGATAACTTTGATTATGTGTCAAATACATACCTTGCCAAATGTCTTCTTTTATGAAAGATTGCACATCGCTTCAGTAGTAACATCAAATCTTGGAGGATCTTGAATGATTTTTTGATTCAAAAGTATATCTTTTTATTTTATAGCTCGAAGATTTTGGTAATGACGTCAAAGTGTCTCTGTATGTACACTAGCATTTTAACTAGGAGTCAACCGAAATTCTGTTTTGGTGTGGTCAGTGTTTTTTCAAAGGTTTCATTTTTTTGAAAGAACGTTTTTCTCATTCGAGAATTAAAAGTTAAATTGCTACAATTGGGTCATAGATGCACCTTGGGAAACTTCATTGATAATGAGTCAAGGTCAAATAACAAGGTCCATACTTAGTCAAGGTTCATATGAGGTCAAGTTATAAAATGGGCTGGAAACACTCAAATTGGCCTCATTCA
>JAMKCH010029925.1:0-17557 GCA_023653785.1 Ophioderma brevispina
TCATTTATTATCACAACTCACAAAATGTCAAAAAGAAATTACAGCAACTACGGAGTGCAAACCACACACAAAACTTTGGAGCGCTTTGATGTGGGTCGGTCATGGGTGTTCTCATGACCCACATAGACCTCGTCCTCCTTTGTTATTAATACAAACAAACAAATTCAGAAATAACCCTTCTAGTGGAGATTGGGTTTCTTCGGCTCCAACGGTTTTTGAATAAGGAAATATTCCTTGACAACACATAAAATTCAGAATTTTTCGTCAAGATTCCGCCTTTTATGTTACTCACTGGCGACTGTCTGCATTGTGATTTTTTTTTTTTTTAAACAGTTCACAACACAAACTGCAAAATTTTAAAAAAAAAAAAAAAAAAAAAAAAAAAAAAAAAAAAAAAAAAAAAAAAACTCAGACAAAAAAAAAGAAAAGTTTTTTTTTTTTTTTAAAAATTAAAAATTTTGGGATTCTTGGCCGCCCTCCCCCTGATAAGGAGATAAATGTTTGGGTAAAAAAATAAACACAATTCAGTACCTTCTCTCAGGTCAGGTTATCTCCAGAGGGTGTTTTGAAATTAATCCTAGCCCATGTTGCATAGCAATGTCCTATACCGTATTGTACTAAAACATGTCAAACAAAGTGTCCAAAGTTAAGAACCACAAGACATTTCAGAATCATGCAAAAAATTCCCTAAGTACTAACCTTTGTTGGCTAAATGACGTTAAAATCAGGGGTTTTATGTGTTAAGAATAGGATTTTTATGTGATTCCTCCCCTATTGAGTGGAAATTTCCCAAACGGTGCATTGTGGGATTCGACCCTCAAAATCCCTCTGGGTTATTTTGAGCGATTTGACAAGACCCTTACCCCATTTCTAATAGACTATAGACAATGTCCCATCCATGCTGCTGGTTTTTTTTGTCCCCCTCTGGGGGCTAGGGAAACAAGTGTACTTCATAATAAATTATGAAAAATCATATAACCATCTGTTCCTGCAAATAAAAACTGACATGTTGGGCACATTTTCTTGGAAAATGGAATACAATGTCACCTTCATTTATTTCCCCAATATCATTGATCAAGACTTCATCAAACAGCAAAGATAAACTATCGACCAGGTATGCGGTTGAGAAAAACACTTCAATTCCTTTTCATCTGGTAGTGCAGGACAATTGTTTATATGTCTCGCATTTAAAATATTTAGGTTTTTTTCAGCTGCTCCGCTTTAACTGAAGTATTTTTTTTATGACAAAGCCAAAAGACTCTCCTCATTCACAAAATAACCTGTGAGTAAATCTTGATCTTCTGTAGTGCATGTTCAATTAACTTTAGCTGTTTTATTCATAATTGCTTTACAAAGGAAGAAAGACTAACAAAGTAATGAAGAAAATTTTGCTGCTGCGCAAGCTTTGACCTAACAACTTGTGCCAACCAAAATCTTTAACTTATTGCTTAAAGTGACAGGAGGAGATTTTTTTAGATATGAATTTCACTGATCGGGTTGTAGACCACCTACCGAGAATGTTTGGACGGTTTATTGGACAACAGTGCAAAAGAAAACCGCAAATTTGTTTTGACTTGCCTGCTATCGGAATCGTTCCCCATATAAAACCATGCATTGACTTGCTTTTCGTGTCACTAAATCAATCATCGTTTATTACATAAGACGGCGTATTGGGCTCATTTCCCTTCGTGTTATCTATCGCTAGTACATTGTAAGCATTCGCAAATAATGTAAAAACTAGGGTTCACGAGAAAAATTGGGGCGCTTCTTTCTGGAACTCCTCCTCATGTCTCCTTTTAACTTCAAGTTAACTGCATTTTCAAAGAAACCTATATAGGTAGATCGAACTCATATATAATATAATCAAAGCTGGTTTAGTTATTGTGAAAGAGGACTGGTAATTTGTTACTCACTGAATTGTTGAGGTGATAACATCTGGTATCTTTTTAATCGCGTCGCAATATAACCATGTCCTCTGCATACCGGGCTTTTGTTGAATATTCTTTATCACATGGTTTTGCTGAAGTTTATACCATGTTCTAAATTTCAAATACCAATTTTTTCCCCATTTGTCTTTGCTTTTAAGGCATGGTTTAGGCAGTTGGAGTTAATTTAATTCAAGCTACAACAATTTTAAAAATGTTAATCTAATCTAATCACCCACACGGAACGGTCGGTACTCAAACTTGGATTAATAAATTGCCTCTGCAAATCCCTCCAGGTGAAACAAAAATGATCCACTGGAGCATCATATATATTATCCCTGGGGGTGGCCCCCCATACATTTACTGTATATTAAAGATACTCTCAGTGATTTCACGCGAAATATTCAAAATAGTTCAAATTTTGCTGCAATACCTTAAGAGTGGGATAAAATTTGCATAAAAAGAATTCCCATACTTGATTTTTTTCCAACTGAAATTCAAGAAATCATCCTCCATTCAATTACGTGTTCTTTAAGTGTCCTATCGGACAATTATCACAATATAAACGATTTTGTCCATTATTAGGCTGTGTTGGGTCTTATCACTTGTAGGGTGTGTTATACCAATACTTACGTGTTCCAGACAGTCACAAATCTGATTTTTAAAATTAAAATGATTTTTTTTCATTTTTTTCTGATTTATCAAATCACTGATAGTGCCTTTAGTAACCCACCAGGCCCAGACATTTCAGATAGCCCCCAGAAAAGGCCCCAAGTACATGTATAGACACTGAGGCAGTGGCTTTTGACACAATGAGCAACTCCACAGGAACCAAAGTGAATTTAAGTTCATCTGGATGTTTGCTGCAAAATACTAGCTAATACTATTTAGTTGTTCACTAACAACTTTTTCTTCTCTTCTTTGTTCAAATATTGGAGAAGCAAGTCTTTTTGCTATTTTTTTGTGAAACTTTTGAATTCTAATTGTGACTAGGTATGTTATTTTTTGTAAATTTATGTATTCATTAAAAGTGTCCATAATGTTTAAAGCAATAAGAGTCATTTTTCGTCTGTTCGGCAAGAGGGCACATAGGGAGTGTTTTGGTAGTGTGCGTCCCAGGGGCGTATCCAGGAATTCCCCAATAGGGGGGGCGCCCGTCACTATGCCCCCTATGGCGTCCTGTTATCAAATGGGGTTGACACAAATTTTTAAAGGGAAAAGCAGCAAACAACAGAACAAGAAATTTGGAATGCATTTGTTAAGTATGTACATTCCAATAACTACTTTAATGTTAGGAACAAAACACCAAATACTGAACAAATGGAAGTATTTGAAGAAATATGGGTCTATACCGGTTCTCCCTGCAAATAACACAGCGAGCCGATGGCGTCTCAAAATTTACAATATTGTAATTTTCACCAGTACAGAATAAAAAATGATTGTGTTGAGGTCAAATTGTTGCAGTGGTGCACAACTTAACTCTTATAAATCTGGGATAATGCTTTTTTGATCTCAAGTTGGAACTTTTATATGCATATCCGTATAAAATTTACAGAATCAGATATAATATACGCCTTGTCTTTAATACACAGATTTCAAACCAACCACTGCAGTTATGTTAGGGTATCCATATCCATCAGTAACAAAAATACCAAATACGAATTGATGTTTTTGATCAGCAAATTAGTGCGGCTTATCCCTTTAAGCCTAACATGAATTGCTCTTGCTCGCTGTTTCCATACATGCACACATTTTTCCTGCCACGTGCCATATTTTGTAATGATCCCTCGGGTATTGCCCCACAGATTACTCCAACTCCCCTCCAAGTAGGGTCACAAATGATAAAATTACTGTCTTCTATCCACATATTTCAATCATTACATGCCATTGCATACAATGGTCCTTGTTAGTGTCCCACAATGTTGGTGACCTCATGTGACCTTGTGGGAACCTCACATGACCTTTGTGGCCAAAAAGTCAGAATTATAACATTTGCTTGTACATATCCACATATTTCGATCGATTTCATTACTACTTTGATACAAAGTCTTTATGCAATGTCCCAACATGTTGGTGACCGTAATGTGACCTTAGGACCTCATGTGAACCTTTGTGACCCAAATGGTCACAGTTCGAAATTGGCTTGTGGTGTACTAGCCACATTTGTCAATTGAAGTTTTTCATTACACTTGGATACAATGGTCGATGGGTAGTGTCCCGATGTTGGTGACCTCTTGTGACCTTTGTCCCCATGCCACCGCATGTTGGTGACTTCACGTGATCTTTGTCCCCATTCACACATCGCGCGGCAGACGACTTGCGTTCGGTGAATGCTGTATGTTTTTAAAGGTGTCCCAATTTTAAACAAATATAGTTTGTCAGGTAGTAACTATACCTGTGATGGTAATGCAACACATGTTGTGGTAAGAAGAAATTGGTGTAATTAGAATAATTAGAATCGGAGGATCCCCGACTCTTATATTTAATGGCCACTAGAAACGTACCTCCAATATGAATAATACGCCGACACGTCATTATACCACAGCATCCCATGATTAACTTAAGTGAAATCACACAAGAAGACATCACAGTGATTGGCTTAAGTGAATCATACAAGACATTCACAGTGATTGGCTTAAGTGAAATCATGCAAGACATTCACAGTGATTTGCTGAAGTGAAATCATACAAGACATTTTACATGATTGGCTTAATGAAATCACACAAGATATTCACAGTGATTGGCTTAAGTGAAGATCGACACAAGACATTCACAGTGATGGCTTAAGTGAAATCATACAAGACATTCACAGTGATTGATTAGTGAAATCATAAGACATTCACAGTGATTGGCTTAAGTGAATCACACAAGACATTCACAGTGATTGGCTTCAAGTAAATCACAACAAGACATCACAGTGATTGGCTTAGTGAAATCATACAAGACATTCACATGATTGGCTTAAGTGAAATCACACAATACATTCAAAGTGAGTGGTTTGAGGAAATCATACAGCTTGCACATGATTTGGCTTATTGAACCTCACACAAGACATTCACAGTGATTGGCTTAAGTGAAATCACACAGACATTCAAGTTAATTGGCATTAAGTGAAATCACACAATACTTCACAGTTATTGGCTTCAGTGAAATCACACAAGACATCACAGTGATTGGCTTAAGTGAAATCACCAAGCCATTCCACAGTGGCTTGGCTTAAGTGCCATCATACAAGACATTTACGTGATTGCGTAAGTGAAATTATACAAGACATTCACAGTGATTTGCTTAAGTGAAATCCAACAAGACATTCACAGTGCTGGCTTAAGTGAATCACACAAGAATTTACAGTGATTGGCTTAAGTGAATCACACAAGACATTCACAGTGATTGGCTTGAGGAAATCATACAAGACATTCACAGTGATTGGCTAAGTGAAATCACACAAACATCACATTGATTGGTTTGAGGAAATCACCAAGACAGTCACAGTGATTGGCTTAAGTGAAAACACACAAGACATTCACATTGATTGCTAAGTGAAATACACAAACTTCACAGTGATTGGCTTAAGTGCAATCCACAAGACATTCCATGAATTGGCTAAGTGAAATCACACAAGACATGTAACCGTGATTGGCTTAAGTGAATCACACAAGACATTCCCAGTGATTGGTTTGATGAAATCATACAAGACATTCACAGTGCCATGCTTAAGTGAAATCACACAGACCTTCACATTGATTGGTTTGAGAATCAGACAAGACATTCACAGTGATTGGCTTAAAGGAAATATGTCAGATTTTTGTCAAGCTCAGTTTGACTTACATTCATAAAATATATGTACAATACATCACGAATTCCCGAAAATATACAATTTGCTGTAACATTACAAAAATAGAGGCATTTTAATTTTTGCTTTTTTTGACATACGAAGAAAACGGGCGGATGTTTCGCCACGGCTCATTTTGATCAAAGCGCCCAATTTTGCTCTCCTCGTGAACGTCAAAGTGATGACCAAACAATCGTGGTTGACTCGAATTGTTATTGCTGACACTGTAATATTGATGGATTAATGAAAGTAATAATAAAATTAAAAAATAATTTACAGATGACATATTTTGGTTTTCATTCGTTGTGTTTTAATTATTATTAATTGGCAACCACTGCGATATGAGGTCACAACGACGTAAATTAATGGATGGTCTCACTTTGACGTCACCATTTTGCCTGCGATGTGGATTTGTCGTACGTTTTCGAGTAAGCCGATTGGGAGGAAAATTAAAAGGGCAAAACAAAACAATGTGGAAATTTTCAACTTATTTTGCTTTATATGTAATCTACGTTACTTAAGCTTTCCAATCCATACCAAATTTTCCAATATTCAGAATCATGACGTATTTCCTTTAAGTGAATCCCACAATATCCATTCACGTGATTGATTTCAGTGAAATCACACAAGACACAGTGCTGGGATTAGTTGAATCACACAAGCATTCACACTGAAGTGTTTGTTTAAGTGAACTCATGCAAGAATACACTGTTTGGCTCGAGTGAAATCATAGAAGACACGCAATATTGATTAGCTAAGTAGGGTGTTCCAAGTTTTTGCCCAAGAACCTATTCTAACTATTAAGTATGGATGACTCCAAAACCACTTCTATTGATCATAATATTATATGACTAAAATATGTAGGTTAAAATGATATGCTCTGGCTGGCAAAAATCAATTATGATAAGAATTTTCATTGTACTATTTCGAACAGGCTGTTGTATTGGTATTTTTTCCCTAGGATTATTGTGCATTTCACAACCTGTTTACCAGAAAAATGGATTTGGGACAATGCGGATGGAAACAAAGTAAACATAGGACTGCTAGCTATCTGCTTTGCTGTTCACAATAGGACAATCATTAGTGTAGTTTCAAAATTTGTTCGTAAATTTGTACCATTCGCTAAATGAAACAGATGTGAACATTTGTTTTTATTTGGAAAAGGGACTTCGTCTCAGCTTTCCCACACACATAGGTTAAAAAAACTAACATTGTACCACATTTCTTTGTTTTAAGGTTATAAGAGATTTATAAAAACACTTTTTTTCCTTAACTGGTCAAGAAAATCGGCTGAAAAAAAGTCTAAAAAATACAATTTAAAAAAAAAATTCACAGAGCGCACAGCTTTTGACTAAAAAAATTGCATAGTTGCTTTGGTTTTGAGCTCCTGGGAAACTGAGACAAACTTTTTTGTCCTTATGTAACAATGGGATTAAGGTAAAATTTAAGCAGCCCTTCTTGTGACTACACAATGCATGAGGTACTTTCATTTGTTAAACACTGTTTGACTAGATCCTGATATGATGTCTAACTACAAAATGGAGATTTTAAATTAGGTATAAATACGCTATACGATTTCATGTCCAACTGACATTCCACACCCCATTCATATATATTCTCTGACCTATGGTGGTGACCCAGTAGTAGTTAATAAATCAGAAGCCATTCTAGAAGTTGGGAAAAGTTTTGAAGATGTTTTTTTTCTATAGTTTGAATGGTGCTGATCAGAATTTTTTGGTCCCAACCTCTGGGAAATGTGGGGAACTTTGTAAATAAGGGGGTAAAATTAGTACAGGGGGGTACATTTGAAATCAGTCAAATTGTGGTTTTAAATGACACCAATGTATTTGTCTCATCTAGGATTAAAAAAAGTTATAGTTTTAGCTAGGTGTCCCGACCTTGATTTTTAATCAGGTAAACCCTATTAGGTTCAGCTCATCCGGGGGTAAACGTTACCCCGTGCTCCGATTTGTTGAAACTGTTGTCAAATTGTTCGTCTTGCCTTATTTTATAATGTTTGCATTTGGTTTCGTATTATTGTCAAAATGTTAACAAGGTTTTTCTGCAATGGGTCTATTGGGGGCACAAAACTTGAACTCATTGTACACAGAGCTGTCACCCTAAGAATTGAAATTAATTTGCTCTGCTTCAGTAGGGCCAGAGCAATAATTGACACCGGTTTCAACAAAATCTGAGCATTGGATTTTTTTTGCCAGTAATGACCTTGAACCTTATCAGGGATGTAGCCATGTAACTAAAGGTCGGAACCTATACACCTATACTTTTTTTTAATCCTAATAATGAGACAAATATATTGGTGTACATTAAAACACAATTGACTTCATTTCAAATTACCCCTGTACTAAATTACCCCTTATTTTACAAAGTTTCCCCACATTTCCCAGAGTTGGACCCAAAAATTCTGTTTCAGCACTTCAAACGATAGAAAAACATCTTCAAACCTTCTTCCCCCAAACTTCTAGAATGGATTCTGATTTAATAACCTACTACCATCATGAGTAAGTGAGGCTCTTTGAAGGTGAAATTAAATTGAAATTAATATATGGATTGGAGTTTTCCAAACCTGACCCATCTGACACCACTCATGAATTTGGAACCCTTCACCAATTCATATTGTGTCAGAAAAAATGGTCAGATGGGGTCCAGGTTACGAAACTCTTTATAAACCATCATATTATGTACGGTTTCAGGATTAAAATAGAGACCTTAATTACCATCATAGAGTAAGTTGTTATGAAGTTGTGGTAGGTCAAAGATCATGCCGCAATTGACAAAAATACAAGAGTTATAGTCTGTTATAAAATTGAAGCATGCCTATATTTTTTACACACACACTAAATGACGCAAAATGAGCTCACAATGCATGTTGTCCATCAATATTTTTAGAATAAACAAAATAAAAATTGTCAATTTTTTCCAAACCCTCAGACGATTTTTGACTATAAAATCAATCACCAATGCCAGCAAAGAGTCATTTACTCATGGGGGGGGGGCACATGTGGTTAACACTTTAACTGCAAGGGGTGGTTCCAGGTTACCACAACTTTCGTTTTTTCAGCCGGCGTTTTTACGCTGCAATATATTTGGTTTATATTTTTTGTATTTGTCTAAACTTTAGTTGCGCTTGCATTGGGTGCAAAAAAATTCACATCCATCGCGTCGTTTTTTTTTTAATTTTTTAGTTTTAAAATTTTTTGAAATCCCCCCCCCTTTTGAGCACTAACGCACAGTCTCCGTCCATTCGTACCAAAAATTAAAATTACTGGTATAGAGTTACTGTGATTTCTGATTTTCATAATGCATACACTAGTGCCGCAACAAAGTAATAATTAATTAAAAAATCTTCGGCAAGTAATATTAGGCCCTTGGAGCCATCATACCTTTATATACAAATCATATAGCGGTTTAATGTAGGAACCTTTGTAAATTATACAAGTCACCCTAAAAATATAAAATGGCATGAGACCTTTATGTTTGTGCTTTCTGTTGTAAATATAGTATGTCATATCTTCACCAATTAAACAATCAGCACAAATCTAGTTGAATCAATGCTGTCGGCGAAACATACAGAAACACGATGAGTGTCTTTCCGCACATTTGGACGCGAATTAAAATAATGTTTTTGCCCCTAATTTTCTTACTGAACAACTTTCTTCAGTTTTTTATTTTCTTTCTTGTTGATGTCTTGTTGAAGCCCTTCAACATGTGGTGTGCTTTCATCTAAACAATCCTTTGTGAAAGTGGTTATATTAGGGGGGTCCTAGGAAAACCCCCCTTGTTTAGTGCACCTAACGGAAGTGCAAACCCCTTATGGCATGTTAAGTGTTCAAATGTGGTTCCTTTTAAATCCATAGAAGTCAGTGATCGTATTAGTAAGAATTGCAATAGTGGCCTTTTTGAATGTACAAACCCAGGAGCCTAATAAGACACTCACCTGTATCTCTCAGCCCTACTCCAAGGGTACCCGATGCACTATTAATGGAGGACCTAGACAGGCAAGACGCGCGTTTCTTTGCTAAATCCCGCACCAATCCGCCAATTTGTTGCCAACTACAGTAATCCTTTTTGGTTCAGCACCCATAGCCAGATTATCGCTTTTTTGTTTTATATGCCGCGTGAAGTAATTGTGTTTTTGCACCTCTTGCCACAAATGTGCGTCGCGCGTACCTCACGGCACTGCAGACCTGCTGCAGTAGTTTTGCTTACAGTTGCGCCCACTATTCTATATCAATCCGCGATGTGAAGAGTCTTGCTATTTTGTTGTGATGAACAATATATGCTTACTAAACAGTGCCAATCACATATGTGACTCCTGTTTTCCCTACTTGTTTGGGTACCATGGATAATTAATGTTTCATGTTGTATGACTGAACATATGAGGCAATTAAGAAGGAAGAGACAATGCAACTTGTGCCAATTAATCGGAGCTACAGGTACCTCAATTTGAAAACAGTTTTGGAAAACAAAACATGACAGTTAAACAACCAATTTCAAAGCTTTGGGCTTGGTAAACAGGGTCTTATTGGGCCTTTTTTTTCTTCTGCCAGAACAATAATGGATCAGGTTGTTTTGCCATTATAAATGAACAGGTTGTTCCATTTATTGATGGAGTGAATCTTCCCCCACGTTTCCGCATGCTCGCCAAAATGGTTCATTCTTCATGTAAGGACCAGTCATGTACATTCTTATGCCGACATTCATGAATCTTCTATAAGAGGATCAAAGATTTACAAGGATTGTACAGCTTTAATTCTGTAAAAGAGCTTTACCCTATTGCTAAACCTCATGCTAAGATATCATTTACAACCAAGAATACACCCCCAAAATGGATGAATTATACATCTGTTTGAGGGCACATGGAATTGATGAAGGATTAATTTCATAAAGTTGGATGCACATTATCTCAAGATGCAGGGTTGATTCACAGCTGCTTAGTATCGGCCATCAGTCATCCTGGTGGGAGGTGGGCTGGTCGATCCCCAAGTTGTCCCAGCTGTGCCAGAGGGTGCAAAATTTCATAAGTCTCTTGTTGATTTCTCAATGAAGTCTTAATTGATCCGAGAATTTGGACAAAATTTGTGCCGAAGTTCCATATAATTGCCAATTTACATTAACGTTTTCCCACATCTAAGCCGAAATTCCCCCCCACCAGGAATAAAATGCTCTATTTTGGTTGGGATTTTGGTCCATATTGTCCCGCTTTTTGAGCCAGAGGGGCATTACTTTTCCATAACTTGCCTCTGTCTCCCCAGTCGTTCCTGCCTGTTTGACACATGACCGTAATGAAGACCATAATCGGGACTTAAATGATGAAATTGCCCGTTTTTTGTTTCAAAACTTTATAAATGTTTAGGTTCCTTTGTTTGTCCACCCCCGCTCAGTTTGTGCAAGTCGCATTGCCCCTGGCTTCTTCTTAATTGCCCTTAGTTCACAGCTGTTTGACCCACATGCAATCATCTCTTATTTTTGACAACTGATATACGTCGGGACATACAAGAGTATTATCGTCCTCCAAAAATCAAGAATCCATGCGGGAATCTTGGCCCGTATAGGCCTACAAGGTTAATGACTTTTATTTTACAAGGCACCTCTATAGCTCCATATTCCATAAGAGATGGTGTTTAAAACTAGTTTTAGGAAAAAATAATTTGCCCACAATGAATTTTGTAAAAATCTACACAGGGTGAAGTCAGTGGTATAAAAAATAATAAAAATAATAAAAAAAGTAAAAAAAACCATTTATAATATTTTTGTTTGTTTTCTTTGCCGCGGTTTGTCATAATAAATGAAACTTCAAAACACTGTGAGTTGCAGTCTGCAAGAAACATAATAATACCAAAACAACACAGGAGCTATTATAAATTACACCAAGTAAAGCTGCTCTCTGACGTGTCTTTAATATTTGCACAGACAAACATGTTCATCGAATCACACACACAGCAGCTATCTTGTCTTGTCTTGTTTGCTAGTTAGCGAGATAAGCGGATTCGATAGTAATTGAACGCATGGACTTAAGCTAATTGATCACCTTGTGATTTGAGCAACTCTGGATTCCACCTAAAGGAATTTGTACTCTTCACATATTGACTAAGCTCCATTTGATTTAATTTCAATTGAAATCCCGTCATTGCGCATATATTTTGGACCACCTGAGGTCTAAAAAGTCTCATCAACGTCATGAACACACATTGAGAATTTCCAAATCCCCCAAGCTGTATCACAAATCTGACGTCACCATTCAGTAATCAGAGTAATGAGCGGCGCTCTTCATTGTAATTGTAATAATACGAAGAAGTGTTTTTGTTTGTGCTATGACCTGTATTCAATATGACGTCAGCCACCAGACATGTTGGATGACAAGAGCATACATTTCAGGACTACAATAACATTAAGCCTGTCATCGATCCACGTTTAGGCGATTTGCACAGGGGATCATTGAGACGGTGAATGTATTGATACTGGAATGCTTATCTTGTCCCCCAACATGGCTGGCTATTTGAAATAGTCATAATAGCCTTCTGAGGAAATAAACCAAAAGATCGATGGGGTCCCTTTCACTGAAGGCAATTGATAAATGCAGTTCTGCCCTCTAGCTCATCAATATGCAATACAATACATGCTCTTTTGGTTTGCCTGGACATTGTAGATTTTGTGCAGGCCCTTCGTTTGTATTCGCGGCATGCTTGGGTTGTTCCGGGTCTGGTCCAGGTTATTCTTAATTGACCTGGCCTTTCACAGAACATTTTTAAATGGAAGTTGTTTGCCCTCCAGATGATTCAAGCATGCGAATAATACATGCAACTGGCTTACCTGAAAATTTCAGATGTTTCTGCTGCTGATTCTTTTGTATTTGCCGCTTGTTTGTTTGGAGACAGGTCTGGCCTAGTTTGACCTATTGACCTCCTGCACAAGCAGTCAAAGTAACTAGTTTAGTATAAGGCTACCCCTGCCTTCCCGCTCTACACGCATTGAAGTTGTTTAAAACATTGATTTTGACTGTTCTTAATGATTTAGCATAATCAATATTTGACCCCCTCCTCAAGCGGAAATATACAGGTTGTGTTTATCATTGCAGACATAGCGTACCGTATACGTACAAGTTCTGTACATACTCCTCAAATTATAAAGAAATACAAAAAATTTTATAATTTCCTCTCGGGATTCTCAGTTTTGAGACGAGAAAAGATACTAATTTCAGAACTATGCCAAACAACATTATAAACAAATTCCTATGTATCAAATTTTTGACTTTCAGTTTCAAATTTAATTATTGAAAAAAATCACTGATGATGTCATATCAATTTTCTTAATATCTTTTATGTGAAAAAGATATCACAATCTGCAGATACATTTTTTTGTTGTAGTGAAGATTGCAGCTTCAGAACGTAAAAATAAACTGTCCCCCCGGATGCAATGTTAAAACCTATGTATTTCTTTAAAAAGTTGCATTACATTGGTGTGGGGATTATGACGTATGTACTTGTACGTATACGTACTTGACGCTTTCTTCTGGACTGTGTCTACAGGACTTCGACCATTTGTTTTATTCCCCAAATTGAGCATCTTGTTTGACCTATTGTATAAAAAACTCTGCTAACAAATCTTAACATAATAAGTTCACTTAATTTATTATTATAAAATATTAGCTTAAATTATTTTGCACAGTATTATTTCCAATGGTTTCCTCATAATTAGTCCGAGATGAGAAAGAAGGAGAGGGCTCGATTTTGAAATCAATCCGATTTCCCGGATACTCTCATTCATCAGCTCCTTGTTAGGAAACTTCAATGGCCACTCGATTGGACCTTAGAAGTAATGTGTTCAACCGACGCCTAGCTTGGCTAGTCAGGAATGTTTCACCACAGAATTGACACACTCCAATAAAACAGTTTATTAATTTTCTAGCTACTGACCGATAATTATTTCTCTTATCGTGGTGAAATTGGGGAAAACATTGATCTTGTTTATGAAAGAAAACAAACAGCAAAAAGCCTGTTTCGGTAAGCTAACCTTGATTTAATGTTTGAAGGTCATAAATTTTGTTTGTTTATTTTAGCCTAATTTAAACATATCCAGTCAGTTCCTGTTGAATATGATGAATGATTAGATAAATGCATTTTTAATACACCGTGGCAACCAACCATTTGTGTCCGAAAGGTTCCAAAGTGCCAAAATGCTTTGAAATTGGGGTCAAAGTTCCTGCAAGTGATTGGCGGAAGTAGTTTTGCTGTACTGATCAAGACCCTAGTGTATGCCTTTGCAAATACCAGTTTGACACCTGGGTATTTGGAATATTCTGGGATTTATTGACATGTGTATGTAATGGTCTCCAGCAAGTAGCGCGGGTCCTTTGATCCCATCAATCGGATTTAAGGCAATTAAGATGAATAGGCAGTTGAATATCTTGGGAAGTAGAACAGTTGAACCATCTCCGTCTTTCTCATCTTCCTCTGAATTAGGTAATCAACTAGAGCCCATCAAATCATAATTTCAATAAATTACTAAGGTAAATTGGAATGCTTTATGGTTAAAAGCATAACTACCGACATGTAAAAGTGGTCCATACTAAACTAAAACAGGTGCTAAAACTAGAATTTTGTGTCATTGATTTCTTGCATGCTATAATACACGTGTGACTTCAAATACAGTGTAAGTCTAAAACTGGTGTAAAAGGACATATAGTCCACCCCCTCACGCGCCCCCCGGAAAGCCAACACGCTTCATAAGAAGGGATTAAATGGCATGTGAAACTAATATATTGTTACAAGAAACAGGTTCATTTCAACAATTCATCAATTGGTCCCCTCAAATGATTGCCTAAGACCAATAAGAACACCAAACAAAACATTTTTACACGCAAAATGCTGTATCCAAGTCCACCAAGTCATTATTTGAATGCCAAAGGCTTCCTGATTTTTGACTTTATTGTAATAGTATTTCTTTTATTACCAATGTTTTAAAATTTCACTTCATGGACTCTCTTACTCATTGATTCTATACAACCACAGAGGCGATGGATCAGTCCAGCAGCATGCATACAAAATTACAAAGTAATTAAAGCAATAATAGCACATTTTTAGAAGAGCGCCCCCAATTTTCTGATAATATTGAGATTTTTACATGGTTGCATTGGTAATTGGCTATTGTCTGTTCAATTAACTTAGATGTCCGGTTTTAATTAATTATTTCAAAAAATATACGCTTCCGAAAAAAATCACGAAAGAAAAGTTGTTATTCATCATTGGACCCAACAAGATCATTGGGTTCCAACTTGAAAAACATATTTCTTCTTTAGATTTTTATTCAATTTACACTGATTTTTATTGGCAAATGACAAACTGGGTCCAGGTGAATATTGACTTTTGACTCTGAAACTTTGATGGCAGGCCCATTCATGAATTAGGGGCGCTTCAAAAGTACGTTTATACGAACAATTATTGATTCATGGACCTTGCTTTGATTTCAGGTGTTTGCGCGTGCATTAATGCATGTCTGTTTTATTCATTTGGTTATGAACAAAGAATCATACAGCTCTCTCTCTCTCTCCTGTAATGCCGTCCATTCAAGTTAATGCCGTGTGACTCCTTGAATATCTTCTCTTTTGTATTGCAAAAATTCAGTGCAAATAACAACGGTTCGGATTTGATCCTGTTGAACAAAGTTGGCATTATTCATTTCATACAAGTGGCGGACAATATTGATCGTGAATCATCTCCGACGACGACAACTTTTACAACCTACAAAGTGGAGTCAATGGAACATTCCACAAAACGTAATTACTAATGGTACCAAACCTTGATTCGCTCATTTTCAAAACGAGGGTGAAATACCCAGATTTCAATAGATTTGAAGGTTTCAAATGTAACATTCCTTTTGTCATGTGAAAAATGTCTTAGGTCCAAAGATACCCAACAACTTTCTTTTCTTAATTTATTTCGAACGTGCATATTTTTTTGAAATAATTAATAAAAACCAGACATCTAATTGAACAGACAGTACTAAACTATACCTGTGAATGGTTAAGCTTGAAAATGTGTATGTGTTGCAAACGAAGGAATTTTGTAATTAGAATTAATATCCGAGATCTTCGATAATAACTCAAAGTTGGAAACGGCCTTCCAATTTGAAATAACTGGGAAATAGCGCCATGTATGTGCCTATGCTCATCCCTCAGTTCTTTTGTTGGTTCAGGCAAGTAAAGTTAGAGGCTCATTTTCTTGAGGTGGCTCTAGTTCATCCTAGACGGACATAAACTTATCATTCCAGCTCTGCCGTTAAAGTACAATCTGGGATCCCAATTCTAATTACAAAAGCTTATTGTTGCTAAATACGCATTTTTTAGCATTTTCGTTCACAGGTAGTGTTTTCCTAGACATTACCAACCTAACTGTGCAAAATATCAAATTTTGAAAATTGGGGGGCGCTCCTCAAAAAATTGCTGTTATTGCTTTAACTCTACATATGCATTTTCTTCTGGTTTAACCACTTCAGAATGGTATTTTATAAACCAATCATATCATTTATACATAAAGGCATTGATTTTGAGGAAAATTGAAAATATAGTTTGGAATCAATCTTAACAGGTCACACTCGTATCAAAATATGCCAGTGTCTCTTATAATCTATTCCATCCGTACTTGACCAGGAAGACTTCACATTAGAACCGATCTTTTACCCAATAAGGCGAGTGCTATTTCTAGGGCTATGTCAAAGTTAACCAGCAAAAATTTTGGGAGCTGGATTAACCTCCAGTAGACGCGGGTTCTTTGCATCACACTATAGACTTGGTACTCTGAGTGAGTGCCGTAAAACAGAAAAAAAGAGAAAAACCCGGGTGATCCCCTGCTCTTTTTGATAAGGTCTGCAACTTTTTAACGTGCTCAGGATTTGATTCCACTGAAACCCAGGACCAAGGCGTTACAAGACTCTCTGAACCATGAGGCGCCGGGCTCCCACCCAGTGCCTATAACTGCGACATTCTATTAATCTACGAATGGGTGAAAGCGAGGAGAATTCCATATTCACACTACATTAATGCCTGCGTGAACTATGAAATTTCCGCCTTATAAACTATTTAGTATGATAAGAACCCACTCCTCTCGCAGGCTCGAACCGCTCGTCAATCTTTACCCCTGCCACGTTTCATACCTATAGACCGCATCGGCCACATCATCCTTGAAGGTGCAACTAAGGATTTCACATATCAGGTTGTCCCTTAAAAAATAGAAGTACTGGATTTTTTGCTCCTATGGTAAAGCTTTCCATACAACACAACACCCATCTGAAATGATTAAGCTAAGAAATGTTTCCTTGGTACAAAATTGTGAAATTTCTAATTTCGTATAGGAGCAAATACGAAATCAGCCTATGTTTTTACATTTGAAATATAAGCAATCAGAATCACCTCACCTCTTTTCTTCTTTTAAGTAAGACCTTTCTGTTAGCCAAATCCAAGGTAAGACATCTGCTTGAGTGTCTACTCTATATGAAATCCTTATTATGACACAATCTTTGGGTGT
Source organism: Ophioderma brevispina (assembly GCA_023653785.1). Classification (NCBI taxonomy): domain Eukaryota; kingdom Metazoa; phylum Echinodermata; class Ophiuroidea; order Amphilepidida; family Ophiodermatidae; genus Ophioderma; species Ophioderma brevispina. Next base: position 17,298 of record JAMKCH010029925.1, read on the forward strand.
CTTAACATCTCTTGTTGCAAATCCTTTAATTAAGCTTTGTGATATACTGCTTTGTACAGAATAATAAAGTTATCTTCGTGTATTTCTTCAATATCCAACTATTGCACATCATCTTTCACATGAACCCCCATTTCTTCCAAAGCATCTGCCCTGATCTTCAATGATCTGAGTCTTGACAAAGACGATATAATGGCAATTTTGATTTTATATTTATTGGCATATTTTATTCATACGCAATATTTTTTCCGTCATTTGATTGG
>JAMKCH010029926.1:0-28477 GCA_023653785.1 Ophioderma brevispina
AAGTGTAACGTACATTGTGAAAGTATTGTGACTTTGACCCTAAACCCTGGGTCAAGTGAGAGTACATGATTGACATTTTTGTAGTGTTGATCAAGTCTTACCAAGATGACAGTATTAGTTTTGAGATTTGGGCTAATTCTAGAATTTTGATGTTAATCGTTGTTGACCCCTGTGACCCTATCGTGACCTTTGACACCAATTGGTCATGTCAAAAGTCGTGTGTGGTACTTGTCCTTGTCACTAGTTTGGGTCATAGACATGTTGATGTATGAGATTTAGGCATGTTGAAGAAAGTAAGAAGAAGAAGACGAAAGAAAGAAACGTCAAAAGAAAGACACAGTCGCGTTCCTCGACTGTGTAAGAGTCTTGCCCAGGGACCACCAAACCGTGACCCCAGTCGGTCTCGATTTTTAACGGTCTAATGATCACGATTCCTGCACATTTCCGCTGGTATTTATAAACGGTAAGGATATTGATACAGTTTTGTAGAAAATATGGCGATACTAGAATTAATTGAACAAAAACAATGTTAAAAAAAGTTGAAAATAAATGATAGCGTCAACAACAAAGCATGATAGCAGCAATAGCAAAGTTTTTAGACATACAAAACCAAGTATAGTACATGGGGAAATGTAATTAATATTTGGTTTTAGTTTTTTGCATATACAATTATGACATCAATGTTTTTCCATACAGAATTCATGAGAATATGAAAAAATCATGGGTGTATTTTTTAAATGTGTTCTGGGGTATTTTATAAGGTCTTGGTCAAATTTGTACAGGGTAAACAATAAAAGTGTTTAAATGTTTTAAAAAATTGATCCCAATCTGTTCGTTTGCTCATAAGTTTCGAAATAAGGTATAGTTTGCCAATTTACGTATTGGTTTTAGGACAAGGCTCAAGAAGTTCAAGGTGCAGTTATTTATAGAATGATCGATTTTGTTGAACTGGTTTTAAATCGTTCATGGTCATACCTTAAATTTCCCCGGGGGAATTTGTGGATGAAATTTATCCACAGTGAAGAGCATAAGACCACCCCAAATCAGCAATAAAAAATGAAATTTGTTATTTGGGGGGAAAAAAATTAGGGGCAAAACATTGTTTTCAAACACGCAAAAATAGGACAAAATAGACGGAAAAAATTCAAATGAGCTTGCGCTTACATCCAAAACTTTTTGAAAACTTATTTGTTGTTGATCTTACTCTATCAGAACCCAAATAACATATATTTAAACACAAAACTTGAAGTTTTAGGGAATCCTGTATTTTTCACGGGGGTTGCAAACTACACGTCATTTTCCCATAGACTTTGTACAGTAACGGTTTAGCAAAGTCCACAATGAAATTGTTTGTTTTCAGCACATAAAGGGTAAATTATTTTCACTGTTACTAATAATTGTTTACTTAAGCCCATTCTACACGGTGCAAATTCCCTTGCAACAAGCTTGCAACAGACCTCCCCTGAGCACCTTGCAACAGATTTGCTCCGTGTAGATGGGCTATTGCAATGAAATCCACACCCTGTGCTACCATGCAAATTTTTAGAAACATGTTCTATTTTCAAGGACGGGCCTTGCAATACCACCCAGTAGAGAGTCCAGTGACCCTTCTTCAACCAATCAGATTTCAGGTGGCTCATCAACATTCCTTGATTAAGGGCAATGAATATGGGCCATGTAGGGATCAACTTCATTTTCATTCTCTTTGTCTTGAGTTTAATAAACTTATGATACAAAATGGACCAACAAACTCAAATCGCACTGAAGTTTTTGGATTTATATGAAGAAAGTGAAGTTCTTTGGAATGTTTAAAACAAGAACTGCATTGCTGTGTTAAGGTTGAAATCCTTGGTAAATCCATAAGTAGAACTAGGAGATTTTCCTGAAGACATGATTTTAATTAAATAGAGACTTAGTTGTTTACTTGTGATGAAATCTTAAAGTATAAATCTCAATTAACTTTATACATTAGTAAATAGTTTCTGTATCTATTTTCACTGGCTGTAGGCCTATATTTAGCATTAATATTTGTTTAAGTTTCTTGTTTTATTTCAAAGGACTTATAATCATCATGACAAATTGTTGGTAAATATAGCACTTGTACAGTAAAATTTATAATATGAAATGGATTGAGGCCTTCATTAAATTTAGTTAGGCCTACTCTATAAAATAAAGTTTTCCTTGATGAGAATAGGTGTAGACTATATAAGCGAATACCAAAATAGTTATTAGATATAGCTCTCATACAGGCAAATCTTTGAAAAGTAGATCTACAGTAAATTGTGTTTTAACTTTTTAAACATGTTAAACTTGTGAATGAAACCACTTCCTACTTTTTCAGTTAATACTTATAATAAAGGTTGTCCTTTATAGGGAATAAAAGACAAACACATTGAAATTTAGGTGTAACACAATAAAAGCTTTGTATAATTTATGGAAAGTGTAAATATTAAAATTATAGAAATGTCTTCTTTTGAAATAATTTTCAATAACTTCTTCCTGTACCTACTTTTTTTCTTATCTAACATTTAAATCAATAATAATAGTGAAAGTGAAGAATATGGCCATAGTAATATATAAGCCAGGACACTGAAATGGTAAGTAAGTTCTTAATTTACACAGAAAAGTCTTTGAATTTGAAAAATCGACCTAACGTTACAAGAGTATCCCCAAACACACTTCCCAAGCACCCCATGTCAGGACCTTATGCAAGCTAATTTCCATCGTGTAGATGGAGGAATTGCGTGTGCATCTTCATTAGCTCCATATAACTTTGGTCTAAAATTGGATGGGGCTTGCAATGGCTGTTTGCCATCGTGTAGAAAGGGCTTTATATGTATGTGTGACAATATCAGAAAAAAAAAATTGGGTTGGTTCTTCGATTTTTAAAATATTCTCAAATGCTTCCGTTAGTGCCCACGGGGGGGGGGGTCCAAGGGAAACCCCTCCCTAATTAACTAACTCATTAACGGCTTGGCCGATTTTAAATATTTTGGTATAAAAGAAGCGCATTTAAAAAGTCAGAACAATTAAAAAATCGGCGCAAAAATCCACCGCGAAACATCTTGTCACTTAACCATTTTGACCCCTCTTATATTTTGACCCTGTTATAAATCTTTAAAAATGACACCCAGGATTTTTGGATTCTCATACAATTTTTTGATTTAGAAAAACTTGGTTGCAAGATTGTATAGAAAATTTTCACAAAATACAGTTCCACATTACTCGTAGTTTCATGTAAAAATTACTTCCTAATTGTGAATTTTGTTATATTTTAAGTATTTTCAGTGTATTTCTTAATAAGGGGTCATTTACTGACCCCTACAACTGTATTACCCTCGGTATCATTACTAACTCAAGTACATTATACTTAATACCCTGATAGGCTTAATTAAATATAATGAAATAGGCTTTCCGAGATATCACATACGTTATTATGTATTATTTAAAAACTCAAAATGGCGTGACACAATCCGGGTCAAGTTTTTTTTTGACTCACCCGTATAAAATAATTGCAAATGACAGAATGTGGCACTTAACCCAAACGACGGCCAGTAGACCTATAGCCAAAGGTTTATGGTGCTGGGGGCCTATGGGGACCAAACCTTTGTCTAGACCCCTTCAGCCTCCCCGACCAAATTTTCCCCTAAACTGGTAGTACCAAACTAGGGGAAATAGCACATGGCTCCCCTCCCGTTAGCCCACTACCACGCTCGTGGTTTCTTAAATTTATTTTAACACATTTTGGACTGTTGCCACATTAACAATTCTTGATTACCGTGGGCTAAACTTGAAACAAACTAATATTTGGCTTGAGGGAAACCATTTAAAATATTTTGTGATAATTTTAATTTTTAATTTAGATTTATCCTAAGTGTGGAGTCATCTTATGCCTTACGGCCTCGATCTTTTTTGGTTGCTTTTTCTTCCCCTTCTTTTCTTTCTTTCTCTCTTCTTCTTCTCTTTGCTTTCTTTCTTTTCTTCTTTCCATTTCTTTCTCTCGTCTCTCTCCCCTTTCGTCATTCTCTCCTCTCTTTTTTTCCTCACTTTTTCTTTCGTCCTTTCTTCCTTTCTCTTCTTGGGATCGCTGGGGGGGGTGGTGTTCCACCCCCACCCCCCCCTGGCGACGGGCCTGCGTTTAGTGTACTTGTTTTTAATGTTTTACTCACAAACAAACAAAAACAACCTTAACAGTGTTCACTCGACATTTTTTAATAGAAAATATTTCTGATTTAATTAAATTTAGTATTTTTATCACGAATCTCACCAGCTGTTTTTACCCCAGCAAGATTTTTCTCTTTATTTTTTAGAGTCATTTTTAAGCAGTGGCGCCACAAGTTTTGACAACTTATATAAGTAGGGGCAAATACAAGGTATACCCCGTCCTTCGCCAGGTCTGAAAAATCAGAAAATCCAGTGCGGGAATTCTTGCCAATATGGCCTACAAGGTCATGTTTGTATGTTATAATATTTATAAAGCGCCCTCTATATCAATTCCTTCCATAAAAAGGCGTGTGAAACTAATTTTAAAGAAAATCATATTTTGCCGCCCGCAATGAAATTCGTCAAATTTACACAGGATGTAATTATGCACTAAATACCCAATTAGGTTGTCAAAAATGTGTCCGCCGTTGATATTTTTGTATATTCTCGGTTTATATCCTAATAAATGCGACTTCCAAACAGCTGTGACTTGATTAAGTCCCTAAGCCAATGGCGACATCAAAATTTAGGACTGTTTGGCCGCCCCTTCCCCGTTGTAATGTTTGTGGCGTTGTTCGAGTGTCGCCTCGATAATATTAACGCAAATCTTCAATGTTGTTTCTTCACAAGATATTGCCCCTTGCTCGTGTAATTCATTGCAGTCCCACTCTGTCCCATAAATTAAAGTCGTATATACTTCATGTTTCTCAAATTGAACACCGCAGGTTGTGGGGGGGGGGGAGTATGCCCTTTTAGTGGCGTCTTATTTGTCTCAGATTGTCACGACTATTAGTAGAGGAGAAATTTTGTTTTTATAATTGCCTATTTTCGTTCTTTCAAACAGCAAAAAACACATTTTCTATCCCGCCCTTAAACCCCGTGTTCTAAACCAATAATAGGGCGATTTCAAAGGAGTTCAATAGCTTAACTGGCCAGACCTGCCGCATTTCTATGGTATCACATCACGGCGAAGTTTACACCAATATTTCAAACGTAACGCCAAAACGCCCCCTACAATGTGGACTATTTATTATAAACGTAACATCGAACACCACCCGAGATTATGGACCTTTTGTGGATTGTACAATAAAGAAAGAATCGTCATAAAAGGCATTAAACCCCTTTTCTAAACATAATAGGGGGCAATTTCACGGGTAAGGGGTCATGAGGTTAACTTGGCCAGACCTGCCTCAGAATAATCCAAGCATGCAGAGCATACAAAGGATTCACCTGCAGAAATAATCTGAACTTTCTGTGAAACCCGGTGCATGTAATTGTATTTTTTTTCGCAGAGGGCAAATAAAAGTCCAAGGACGCCTAACTAACTAACCAATATAAATATAAGCTACCAACGCACCTTAAATGTCGTCATGTTTACAGATGGTTTGTTACAGGGAAGTCGATCTTGAGAAGCAAGTAGACAGTAACGGGAATATTTGGTTATGTAAAGTGGTGCCTCCTCCGAGATAGCTTTAAAATACTCGCAAAAGAATCTTGTGAACAATCTTTGGCGCATTGGCACCAGTGAGGATCCTCCATACTAGGTGTTTGTGATCATAAATATGACTCAATGTAGTCAGCACCTGAGTGTTTTTACTTTAACACTTAAGTGGACCAAGGGGTTTTCACTCCCTGTTGGTTGCCCAAAGGGGGGGGGGGGGGGGGGGGGGGGGGGGGGGGGGGGGGGGGGGAGGGTTTCCATGCCCCCCTAAGAAAAACCACTTTCATCGAGGGAATTTCTGCACGAACATATAACACACATTGGAAGGATCATAGATAACCCCACAACAATAGGCAACAAAAAATGATATTTGTTATTTTGGGTGCAAATTAGGGCAAAACATTTGTTTTTTTTTTTTTTTTTTTCCAAAACACACGGAAATTGGGCAAAGACCGGAAAATTCATGACCTTGCGCTTACATCAAACATTTGAAAACTTATTTTATGTTATAACTAGTTCTAGAAGACCCCAATTACTTATAATTTAACACAAAAAAACCAGCAGTTTTAGGGATTCCTGTATGTTTTACGGTTGCAAAAATCACGTATTTTTCCATAAGTTTGTTTTTTTGTAACATTAACGGTTTGGCAAGTACATGATGAAATTGTTGTTTTCATACATAAGGGTTATTATTGTTAATGTTACTAATAATTGTTTAACTTACATGTATGTGTGAACTTATATCAGCAAAAAAAAAAAATGCTTGGTTCTCTCGTTTCCTTATTCTTATTTTTAAAAATATTCTCCAAATGACTTCCGTAGTGCCAAATGGGGGGGGACCATGGGACCCCCACTAAAAACTCATTAACGGCTTGGCCGATTTTATTATTTTGGTATGACAAAGAAGCGCATTTAAAAGTCAGACAATTAACAACAATTTCGGGTGGGGCAAAAATCCCACTCGTAAACGCCACGGAAACAAATTTTGGGGTCCCCCTTGGTCACTTAAGTGTTAATATCTTTCTCTAGGAGAACCATACGAGATGACGTTGAAACTGTCCAATCTGGAAACTTCAAAATGTATTGAATCAGCTTTTCTATGGTATCACGTTCAAGGGTTACGGCGAAGTTTTCCCGATGTATCCTTAACGCCAAAAACCCTCTCAAATATGACATTATAAGCTGATTGTGCAATGTAAGACGTGAAAATAATGCCAGTACAGGGTACTTTCTTTGCGAGCGGGAGTACCACGAACTTCCGTTTACTGGCATTGACATCTTGGGCTTTTTTGTTTTATTTCAAGACCATGATGTCCTAAATAACCTTTCTATTCTCGCATTGGCACTCCCTGCCGGTTTCAGGGGGTTTACCATGAGGTATGCTGTGTATCATCAGCATACGTTACACTTGAGAGGTTATGAGGATTTATAATATCCTGCGGGGAGCCGATGTATAACGCAAAGCTTACAGGGACAGAAACATTTCCATGTGGCATGCCCCACTCAGGAATTGTAGGTTCTAATACATCACCATCAATGAAAAGATTATTGCTTTCTATTTTCATGATACGTCGCGAACCACTTAAGAACAGTTTCCTGTGATACCATATCTCTCTTTAAAGTGACAGGAGGAGATTTTTTGAGGATACAATTTTTTTCTCTCAAATTGCACTTGATCGGATGTAGACCACCTACCGAGAACGTTTCGAAGGTTTATTGGACAAACAAGCACGAAAGAAAACCGCAAACCTTGTTTTGAACTTGCCTGACTATCGTAATTGTCCCCATAGAACACCGTGCTTTGAGTTTCTGTCGTGCACGACAGAAAGTACTAAATCATTAAATCATCTCATTAAATAAAGACGGCGTATTCGGCTTATTCACTTCAGGTGTGGTCTAATACATTGGAAAGCATTCCAAATATGCAAAAAACCCGGGTTCGAAACAAAAAATTGGGGGAGTTATTTCTGGAAATCTCTGTCTCTTTAAGCAGCTTTAAGCATATACCATAATTAACCGTGTCAAAAGAGATCCAAGCATTGTAGACGTACCAGCGCTGTTAAAGTAATCATAGTCCGGCAGGTATCATAGTCGGGGCTCATATAGACGACAACGGAATAAAGCGTGAAACTTATGTTGCGTGATGAGTCTACTACATCGATTGTTCACCATTGTTCCCGGACTGTGAGCCCGGAGGACTATATCTCCTGCCACACCGATAAGCAGTCTTCTTTTTGACATAGAGAGCGTTATTATTCAGGAAGCTGTTACCTGTTCAATCGCGACGCGCTCAATTACTTTACCGATTCAAAACCTACCAATAGTTCTTTTTCAGTAAAGGCCAAACAAACAGCTGACTGAAGGTATATGTATTCACAATTGTGGTGGTGATTAAAGGAATTAGTTCTTTCAACTACTTCTTAATCAGACACGCATGCCCTTGATGATCTTCAATATCCCATCTAGTGTTACAACATCGAAGTCCGAAATACGCCTCTGGCAGCTAGCTGCTCTTGAGTTGAACTGATAGGTCAGAATGTGTGTTAGTTGACATGTCCAGAGCCAGATGAACTTTTTAATTCATCGAAAATTAGTCACTTCTTTCTTTGATCCATAAGAAGGAAGGCCTGCATGTACACAAACAGCTTACGTTTACGTCGATTACTCAGCAGGATCCAATTAGACGTTATGCTAAGGGTGCTGAAGTTGATCTCGTGCAGTGCAGACGCAATTGTGCTTCCGAGCAAATGAAGAACTGAGGATGCAGACGATGGACACTAATGAAGACACTTGTGGTGCAATAAACTAAACTGGTGCGAGTAAAAACTGGAACTGCCTACAGACTTGATGAAGTTCCTTCCCTGAAGGCTCCCAGGGTAGGAGATGACAACACAACACCTGGAAGAGAGTTCCAAAGGAGGACTGTCCTTGGGAAGAAGGTGTACCTGTACAGCTGGGTACGATTGGTAATGATTTGGTACTTAAGTGGGTGATAGTATCTAGTATTGGTCTGAGTCATTGGAACTAAGAGCTGTACTGGATTAATGGCGACTATGTTGCTTTGTATTTTATATAACATTGTCAAGCTAGCTGCATTTCTTCTCCACTCCAGAGACTTCCATTCAAGTTCTTGTAACATGGAGATGACACTGCTTCTGCGCTGATACTTCTGCATGACAAATCTGGCACCTTCGCGCTGGATGTTTTCAACCTTGAGATATCTTTTTGGGTGTGAAAAAAAAAAAAAAAAAAAAACTCCATACTGAACTGCAATACTCCACATGGGTCTGACAAGGCTAATATATGCTTGCTCACGGATCTTCATCGGGCAGCTCCTTAGATTTCGTCGCAAAGCTAACATCCTGTTGGCTTTGTTGGTGATGTTTCCAATATGTTTTTGCCAGGACATGTCAGTGGAGAATGTCAAGCCTAAGTAAAGGTAGCTGGAAACATGTGTAAGCTGGCTCTCTCCCAGATGGTATTGGGCGTTGATGATCTTTACGCGTCGTGTAAACCGACTACAGATGCACTTATCGGCGGTTAAACAGCACTCCGCAGACACACTTTGTGGACTATTTTTGTGGAGGAGGTCTAGATCTTCCTGCCAACTTCATACTGTCTGTCATTGGTGGATGAAATTGACCGATACATAAAGCAGTCGTCGGCAAACAACCTCAATTTAGACGTAATTCCATTTGGGATGTCGTTAATGAATGATAGAAATAAGAGGGGGCCCAGCACTGTTCCTTGAGGGACACCAGATGTTACAGGAGTCCAGTCTGAGGCCTGGCCATCAATGACGACCCTTTGGTGACGTTGAGTGAGGAAGTTCTCAATCCACTGCAGCAGTGATCCTCTAATGCCATATTGATGGAGTTTCCGTAGGAGTCTCTGGTGGGTACTCTATCGAAAGCCTTGGAGAAATCTAAGACTATGGCATCAACCTGTTCCTTGCAATCAATGGATTTGGCTAGGTCTTCCGATGTTAAAATTAACTGGGTTTCACACGAGCGACCTGGTCGAAAACCATGCCGTGCTTCAGTGAGAATGTTGTGCAAATTGTAATGGTCCATGATGTTGCTAAATATGAAGTGCTCAAGTAATTTGCAGCTAATGGATGTGATGGACACTGGTCTATAATTATAGCTTATTCACACCAGCTAGCTCCAGCTTATTCACAAGGTGAAAAAGTTGCGAGCATTACAATTATACTCTGTTTTGTCAGTGTCAAGTTCTTTCTCACGAAAAACCTCTGTCAACTGTCAGTTTGAGGTCAAGGCGGCGCTTTTCGCCTTTGAAGTACGCGGGTTTTAGATGTACAGTGGAACACTAGATCGAAGAGAAATCTCATGGGCTTCTCAGGGGCGTGACGGCCTAGAAGCAGCGACGAACCATTTTTTATCCAAATCGGAGCAACTTAAAAATTTGACCCTGTACAACTGAAATTGACCCTTTTTATTGATTTTTGCTGTTTTTAGTCTATAACTCTTAAACCTTACGTTGTAGATAGCACAAACTATACCTTTCCTGAATCCTTGTGGTTAGACAAGTTTCAGGGGTCCCTGTCAGTCTGTGTACATATTTAATCACTCAAACCTTTTGTACTTGAGATGTGTTACACACGCATTAATTTTTGTTGTCAATTTTGCATTTTGTTTTGGTTAAAAACATCTCAACATTATTTAATTTCATGGGCATATTCAAATTCAGCCTAAAATGCATTGAAATGAGTGCAAACAAGCCCTAGTTTGTTTTTTTTTAAACGCCATCTGGCGAGAGTCCCTCAAATTTTCCAGAGGTTAAACCAAAAAAATATTGTTCAGTATCCTTGAAAGTACGAAAAACATCTTCAAACCTTATTCCCCAAACTTCGAGAACTGGATTTTAATTTTGACCCCAAACTATTAAAGCAATATTAGCACATTGTTTTTCTGAAGATCGTCCCCATTTTTCAAAAAAAAAAGATTTTTTACACGGTTGCGTTGTAACTACTGGCTAGTAAACTATACCTGTGAATGGTTAAACTCTACAATGTATATGTGTCGTGTTTTATGACGTCTCGTGTGCGCCTAAGGCAAAATACCTTCAAACACAAACAAATGAGCCTTGTCACAAGTTATCTAAATTTTATATAATTAACAGAATTTAATGATTTGATAAATTGGGTTCAAGAATTTGGTTTTCCAAACAACATTACATAGTAACAATTACCCACAATTAGTTAAGATTTACTTCGGGTTTACTAGTGTCCTGGTGTTGAAAGCGTTTGCAGTTCAACGATGATATGTTCCTCACAGCGATACTTCAAAATGACAGCATTCAAAGTCACAATTATAAATCCTCATGTAATATTCCATTGGAACATCTCTCAGTCCTGAGGTTAACTTTGTCCAGCAGTTCAAGAGACAAGGGTAATTGGTAAAATAATTCCTCGGGACGACACTAATATTCACAGTATATCAGGTCAGGATAATCACCACGAGTTCTATATGTCCACAATTGGAATCTATTTTGATTACCAAGCACTTTCGGCTTCAAGACGACAGTAGATAGAATAATTACAGCACTCTGTCAATGGAATGAAATATAATAAATCCTGGGCACTGTGTGATGAAGCCATTGCATATCCTATTGTAGATAAAACTAGCTATAACCTTACTGTATAGTGATATTACAACTGCTGACAAATCTTCTGGCCAAGTTTCCTTCATATATACACAATAAAGTTCCCAAGTCTTAAATAGACATTACAACATCTGAATAACATAAATTTCATATATAACTTTGTGGGGAAAATTCCCTGATCTTACAATGTTTTGATCTCAAAAGCATATAAACAAGTTGATTAAGTTTCTAAGTTCCATCTTGGGGAATCCCAAAACACCTGTCTAGTGAACAAACAGGTGCATCTGCATAAAAAACAAACAGGATATTCCCCTTTCTCTCTTTAGAGTAAAACAAAGGGGGGTTACGCTGAGAAAAAGAGGGGATAATCAAGCACTTAGTTGTGGTAAAAGTGGTTAACAGAAAAAGGAGTGGCTATGAGAAGAATCGAAAATCCGACTAAAAATAATTTTGGAACGTAGGAATAATTAATATCGGTATCCCGATTATAATTCACGGACCGGCTGGACCAACGCCTTCCAATATGAAATAGCGGGAAATAGCACCATGTAGTATCTACGCTCAAATAGTTGTTTTATTAGTTCAGGCAAAAGTCCAAGGTAGAGGTAATTTTCCTGAGGTGGTAACTTTCATCATGGACGGACAAAACTTAACATCCAGCTCTGTCGTTTTTAGTACAATCTAGGATCCCAATTCTAATACAAAATCGCTTCATTTATGATAAATACGCATGATTTTTTGCATTCTCTTCGAGGTGTAGGTTTTTTCTAGAAATTACCAACATAGCTGTGCCAAAAATATCAATTTTGAAAATTGAGGGGCGCTCTCAAAATGTGCTAATAGTGCTTTACTTTATTTTGATACAAACAGTCTTTATCATCTTGTTTTCTGGCCAAAAATCAAACTTCACAGAAATACAGGGACTTTGGGGCAGTGTTCCTTTTCTCCTTATGAAGCTAGCCACTTTTGTTTTGTAACGGGAGGTGTGTCAGATCTTGAAGGATAGCTAGGAGGCCGCTGTCCAATTAGTTTCCTCACCCTACGCCCGTCACTGTGTATATTGGCTCAAGGGCTTATGTTGTTGAAGATGACAATGTCCTGGGACTATGCTGCTATGAGTTTTGATTGTCGTTTGTGATCAACTAAAGTCAAATCGTAAAGTCAAAATCGGTCTCTTGTGACAAGATTTCCAATAGACAAGCATAAGAATAGACGTCGTGTTAGACGTTTATTGTTTTTGCAAAATCCACTATGAAAAAAATGGGTCTTGCTTAGGCCAGCATTTTACTGGTCCGCTAGTGAATAAAAAGTCACTTACCTCAAGCAACGAAAAACTGGCGGTTAATTTGGTTTCGTCACCAAGTTGGGTGTTAGCGGTATGCCGTAGACCTGATTAAACACACCCTATGTCGAACTGTTTTTTTAGATATGTTCCTACAAAAAAGACCTCCAAAGGCTCAAACAAGATATTTTAAAGGTTACGGTAACCTATACAACCTGTTTTAGACTTGAAAGGCACTGTATTCGAGTTCATGTCCTTCTGTTTTGAATTGGTTTTATAATCTTGATATTTACCTGGGTATTATAGGGCAACAAGGGCACGGCAACAAATAAAAAATGATTACGATGTTTCTTATTCCTCATATATAAACATCACGTAAGATAAGAATGAGAGTAGGTGTATATTGTCTGACATATCTACACGGATTATACCTTTTTCGCCATGCCACAAGAGATTGGTTGAAGGATTGCCTTTCTAATGCTCCATCCATAAATTAGTATGCCTGCGAAGATCTTGTGAAAAGGATAATAAAAAATGGAGTACCAGTACTCAGTCTTATCAGCTTTTAACACACATCTGTGACGTCACCCTATTGTTTTTTAGCTCCATTATTTTGCACGTAAATAACACGCCATTCGTAAACTCAGAAAAGCGACGCTTTCGGCCGAGTTTACGAGAATGGCTGTATGGATACATTCGCTCCATTCGCGCAAACAATGCAGGAAAAACATACAAAGCAGGGAATTACAATATGGGCACAATTTAGAAATAGCTTTGCGTTGATAAAAATCACATGAAATAAACGATATCATTACCCAGTAAACGATGTTAATTTTGGTTCGTTCCTTTTTAGTTGTGTGTTGTGTTTATTGTTTAGTTTAAAGCCAATTGGCACATTTTTGAAGACGCCCCCAATTTCAAAATTTGATATTTTTGCACAGTCACTTTGGTAATTGTCTAGGAAACTATACCTGCGAACGAGAATGCTAAAAAATGCGTATTTATCACAAATAAGTGAGTTTGTAAAGTCGAATGGGATCCCATTTTGGACTTAACGGCAGAGTGGAAATGCTACGTTTATGTCCGTCCATGGTGGAATAGTTACCACCTCGAGAAAAATAACCTCTAACTTGACTTGCCCGAAATATTTAAAAACAACTAATGGCTGAGCGTTTCGTTAACGCGGACAGGGCGTATTTCCGGCTATTTCACCATTGGAGGCCGTTTCCCGCAGCCGTGCAGTATTATCGGGGATCCCCGATAATAATGATTATAGTACAAAATTCCTTCGTTTGTGACACATAGACAATTTTGAGCTAACATTCACATGTATAGTTTACTAGCCAGTTACCAATTGAACCGTGTAAAAATCTCCAAAATTTTGAAAAATGGGGGGCGCCCTTCAAAAAAAGTGCTATGCTATATTGCTTTAAGTTATGAATCTCACAAGAATGTCGTACTTTTTTTTTATTATTTTTGTATGACTTGGAGTATTTCTATACATTGTCTCACTATATAAATCTTTGTGTTTGAGAGTAATTTGTGAATTTCACCTATTTGATCTATATTTCATGCATGGTTGTTCTACGTTTATTTCATTTATTCCTTAAACTTTTGTTTATCGTATACTTAGCTAGAATATTTTTGTTCAGTATTGTTTTTTTATTTTGGTCTAAAATCTAACCGAAACTTGCTGTCTCTTTGTATCTTTTGTGCGTTTTTCTTTATAAATGTATGTTAATTGGTAGTTTCCCTGTGTTATTTTATTTAAGCTTCATATAATCATGGTATTTTTTTCTACTTCACGTTGTGTAAAGTATATGCATGAATTTCGTTTGTTTCATCATATGAACTTATCGACGTAAAATTTTATTTTTTTTTTTTCATTTTAAAAAGACCAGAGGACATTCTATGAAGCAGCGCCCCATTTTTTTTTCGAGCCCTGCTTATTTGCAGTAATTTGAAATGCCTATCAACATATTCGATCACACATAAAGTGAATAATTAAGCTGAATACAACCGTCTTTATGGAATCAGATGATAATTTAGTATGCTTTGATTTTCTGGTCGTGCACGACAGAATCAAAGCATGCTTTTCTATAGCAGCCAATTCAAGGTGCAAACGAAAGATTTTCAACAAGTGTTCCTTAAAAAAATGACAGTACGATTTTTGCCCTGATTAAGGCTTTCCATCAAAAACATATACCCCATATAAAGAATAAGCTGAAAACTGTTTTCTTTGGTACAGAAAAAAATTGTGAATTTCGGTATAGGAGCAAATCCAAAAAAATCAGCATTGTTTTTACATGACAATATAAGCAAATCAAATCCTCTTTTTTCTCTTTAAGCATTTCTGTAGCGAATACAATCTGACATGACTATTATGAACACATATTTTGAGAGTGCCTCAAAATCCTCGCGTGGCACCGCTAGTCAATAATGCTTAAGCGCTACAACACCGTTTTTTCATGTTGTACATGTAACAATTTCTTTTTAATTTTGGTTTTTTTGGGTCGAGTTTCGTGAGTGTATGTCATAATAAAAAAGGAAAGACTCCATAGGACCACCCCCCTCGTAATATGT
The DNA here is from genome assembly GCA_023653785.1 of Ophioderma brevispina. Lineage (NCBI taxonomy): Eukaryota > Metazoa > Echinodermata > Ophiuroidea > Amphilepidida > Ophiodermatidae > Ophioderma > Ophioderma brevispina. The sequence goes on from JAMKCH010029926.1 coordinate 15,135, forward strand.
TACATGATAAAAATTATTTTATTTGGGGCCTTGTTTTGATAAAAAACGGAATAAACAGCTAAATCATAAGATTTTATGTTTGCATGTAAATATATGATAGGGGGGTACATATTGAAGTCTTGCCTAAAAAACATTGTCTCCCTTTAAAATTTTAAAGGGGGTACGCATGAAACTCGCCATGAAACTCGCCATGATTTCAATTCAATTTTATTAAATAAATTGAAAAAAAACTTTCCCCAAAAAAAAGATGCGGTAAAGTGCGATTTGAAAACCTGTATGCGAGCGTAAGCGACATATTTTTGGCATAATAGGAAAAACGAGACCACGCACATTCACACTATACCAGTTCCTATAAATCCTTGCCATATTCCAGGGATAAAATACAAATACCGATGAATCTTGTCCCCATATAGCCTTAGTTCGATCATATATTCCGAATTATGATTCTCCATCGGCTTTTACTGGATATCTTTTGGTTATGGATACAGCCTATTTACATATCCTCATCCTTCGGTAAAACCATAACTCCCCGATTCGGATTTGGATATCATATCCACATTCGGTTTATTTCATTTAGAAACAACGAACTCATGAGCATAATACAATAAAATATTACAGGGCATCCTCATGTTTCAAGTGCATTTAGCCTTGTAAATCCACGAAACGGGTTCATATCCACTTTGTATAGCAATTCCACACATAATCACAGCAGCATGTGTCTGCTTGACCCGATACAGGCCGTGGTAAATGGTTGAGTACACATCTTGATCTCGTTCACACCATTTAGCCGGTAATTTCCATCATCGCAGTATCTATATTTTACAGGGTAATGTATCAAATACGAGTATCAAATGGTACATATATATCCACTCCGTAGCAAAACTGGACAGCAACATCAACCACCCACCTATACCAATGAAATCTGCAGTACGAAATGCTGAGGCGGGGACTTGAAAATGCGATCAATATTGAACCAATCTTCATCATTATAACAAATCAAATAATGTTTTGCCAGTATTACGTTTTAAAGACCCTTAATTCACACCATTCCTACAACTTTGAATTACAGTAAATCCGGTTTCAATCGTATTGCTTATCGTGTGAATGAGGCAACTAACCTTCACAACACTCCATTCGTCAAAATAATGGAGCGAAAAAAGCAATAGGGTGACGCCCCAGATGTGTGTTAAGTCGGATATTACAACCTTAACTCTCAACTCCTCCATTTCGTGGCTGAGAATGGCTCCGGGGCTACGCCCCCTCAGCCGTTCTACAGGCCACTAGGAGAGTAACTCGGTGTAATTCCTTTACACTGCATGTCAATTTCAGCTCATCTTCTCCTATGCCATGCTTAGCAGGAACATTGTCAATGCGATGTGTGTGTTAATAATAGTATTATATTGATGAAAATATCGCTATTACCTGTAGTTGAAGCCTACCAAGTTAAAATGTTTAGTGAAGTTTATTGGAATATTATCTGATTTCGAATTTTCAAGGTGATTATAAGTTGTATAGTGAACGGTATCAGGGAGAAGTATAGGTTATGCATGGATATATATATATAATAACGTAGAAAATGGTGATGACACTATCTATGTGGATTTTTGTTATAGAAATAATGTATAGGCGAAAGAAAATTGATACCAAGCGGGGGCGTTTGGCCTACAATCGTAAAAGGAACTTGCTGTGAATGGTACTCGAACCCACAACCTCTCTGTCAGTACTAGAGCGCGCCAACCATTGCGCCATCACTCAAATCACCATATATATATATATATATATATCATAGATATATATCTATATATATGTATATATATCTCTCTCTATATATATCTCTCTCTCTATCTCTAATATATAGCAGAGAGCGCAGCGAGACGCGCGCAGACGCGAGATAACATCTTGGCCCCATCCTGCCGCACGAAAGCCACGTTTCGGCCGTTAGGAGGTCTTGTTAAGGCTGAAATGAAACAAAAAAACGAAAATAGTATCGTTTGATTCTTCTGGACCATTCATTTTCAAACCACTCATTCCCATCTAACCTGTCACCGGTAAGGCCTCATCACCTCTCTGTTTGGTAAGCCAAACCTTTTTTTTTTTTTTTTCATTTCTTTTATCTCCCCCCTCTGGATTTTCCACTTTTGTATCTTGTTTTGTGGTTTAGTTTTGTTGTCCCAACCTTCATTTTTTTTATTTTTTTTATTTTTTTTATTTTTTTTATTTTTTGTCTTTTTTCCTTTTCATTTCACAGCCTTACAAAGGCCTAATGGCCGAAGCGTGGCTTCGTGCTTCAATTTTGCAAAACGTCGCTTGTCCACTATATCTCGGGGGGTCTCTTTAATTATACTTATACTATAACTAATATCTACTTAGGAAAATTCATAGTTAAGCCCTTCTGGCAATGAAGTCGTTACTCTAGTTTTTTTCACCCTAACGTGATCGTCATACGACTAATGCCTGGGATGGTTTGGTTTTTTAGACCCCCCAGGGAGATGGCTGTGTATCTACAATCTCCGGTGTCACAAACCAGACGGTCCAGAATAGAGGTTTTTGCTCAAGAGATATCTAGAGTGCTCAACCCCCAAGAGAGAGCGTATTATAACATTAACGACATATTAATCCAGGCAACTACCTTTTGAATTAGAGTGCTCCAATCTCATTAGAGAGAAGCAAATTAAATTCGTTGGGCTTTGATGATCTCTTTTATTATTTAGATTAAGATTATCCTATCCTTTGTTAGTCTAGGGATAAAGGATCACGTTAAGGGGAAACGAAATTTCCCCAACCGTATTAGGCAACGAAGAGTGGCCAAAATCCCCCTAACCCAGAGAGAAGTAGCTTCTGTAATACTAATAGTTCTAAAATATATACGTATAGTTGACATTATTAATTTTTAATATATTCATCATGGGCTCGGGTATAATTTTCTTCATCAAGAAAAACAAAACAGAAGCAGTAAATTAGTGTTGAAAAATCAATGTGTAACACAAATAGATATTTAACGCTAGTTATGATCCTGAAGGATGGGAAGGAGTCCGAAGTATATAAAATACGGGGGCTAATAACAAAATGACATATGGACTGTTCCGAGATGCGCTGTGAATTTGTAGTCACTTATATCCCCATGCCGCCAGGCAGGTTGCGTGGCACCGATCACGGATTGACGGCAACTCTCCTGTCACGGTTATCGATCCAAATTTAATGCTACCTCTATCCTCTTATTTAAAGGCCCATTAGGATGCCTTTAAAAGGTACTGCGTCTCTTTAAAATACCTTGTCCTAAGGGTTGAAAACTCGCATGTTTACAATTTCAACCTCCATTGGCTTCCCTTGGGACGGAAGCCAAGAGTAACAATCCCGAATCATATGAATCTGTTTGTTTGTGAACCATAGGCAACGCATTTTTCCGGCAACGACTTGGGTCAATTTATCACTGCAAACAGTGATAGCATGTGAAGATTTGCTTTTCTTGGATGTTACTTTTCGCTGATGTATACTCTTCAACTTAGATAAAGTGGGAAAGGGTAAACCAGAAGTGTCCGTTTTATTTAAGGGGTTTGATCGCTGTTAGTGATCTGCTCGATAGAATTTTCCATAATCACATATATGGTATTGACAACAGTACTGATTAAAAAGTGAATAAAATAATGGGGGTCACCGCTTGTTTGTGAGATATAGCCAAAACAAAAACGGTATGTTGTCACTTTTCTAAAACCACGCAAGTCTATGGAAAAAGTCAAAATTGGTTTGGAGGACCACAAAATAAAAATGTTTCGATAAAATGTTGTAATTTCTAAATATGTTGAGGTCCCGATATCGTTCTTCAAAATTTCTAAAATTAAAAACGAGGGTTCACCCACCCCCCCCACCCCTGACTTATTTGTTCCATTACACGCCGAAAACACTGAAATTTGCACTTTTGTTCAAATGGGAGTCTTATGGCGGCAAGAAAAACCCGCGCCACATCGGCATGCAGCAAAGCAGGAACGCAGGCGTAGAGGATGCGCGATTTTAATAACCGCAAACAAACGCTACAGGTATCCGCGGTATCTGCGCATGGTACCTTGGCAGCTCAAAACTAAAATTCTTCCATTTGTCGATAGTGGGGCTCTAAACAGAATGCTGAAGGTGTAAAAAAGCTTGCGCGTAAACAAAGTCACACGCCAAACCGTGTAATGATATCCGTTCTTAAATTAATGGTAAAACAAACCGCGGTATCTATTTTTATCAATATTGATTTTATTTTTTTCACGTGTATTGAAAATGGTTGTAGTAAAGACACCTATAAGTAGCTAGCTTAACACGCGAGAAATGACGATTTTCATGCATTTGTTACTAAGAAATTGTCGGATCCCACTTTTATTAGTAATGCTAAAATATTTTAGTAATAAGGTTGTTTGTAAGTTGAATTGCTGTTGGTCTGTTTTTTAATTGGACGTAAGAGAGTGAGTAATAATAGGTGTTGATATGATCTAACCCTAGCAAATTCGACACAAATAGGCATTTTGAGTTTGGAAAAAATTATGACAGTGGCTTTAAGTTAGAAACTGCGGACTCTCAATATGATGGATAGTGCGCTTTTCAGCTATTTTATACATTTTCTGTTACTTTCACTTAGTGAGATTAACATTTAATTTAATACCACCCTGTTGCTTAATACTCTTCTTTAAATAAAAGAAAAAATCACAGGTTTTTTGGTCTAAAATGTAAACTTACAAATTAAAAACTCTATAATTACTAAGGTGCGCCCACATATAAAAATATAAGCAGACCCCCCCCCCCGACACCATTTGTGGCACTTAAGAACTGTTTCAGGGGTCCCGGTCCGACCTCTTTCATAATCACTCAACACCGTCGTACTCGAGATAGGTGACAAATGTCTGCTAGCTCCCAGGCTAACTGACAGTTGGCAAGCGAGCAGTTTTTAAACATGGGCCCTTGATAATCTTCAATGCATCACGTATCTACATGATCAAACCATTCCATGTGTGTTTGCTTCATGCACTATTTTTGATGCAAGACTACAGAACAATTAGCATAGGTCTAAATTGCTTCTATTTTTAGTCTAATTTGAACACTCCTAGTTGGATCTTCTTTGAATTCACCGGTTTTCACTACATGTAACAGCTCGAGCCACTTTTTCATGAAAAAGAAAACTAAGCGAAGACATTGAATGAACATGTATGTACAATCCCAGATTGCGGCCTGGACAAATGTGATAATAAAGAACATTTACAATCATGACCCGAAAAAAAACATTATTGTATAACTTTTTAACTTTTAACCTCAAAGGTTCGAAAATTAAAGAAAAAAAAATGTTTATTGGTATAAAATGATCAAATCATAAGGATAATGTCTTTCAGTAAAAAAAATGAATCTAAATGAAATGATTGGAGAGGAACCTGTAAGTTATTTCCATATTTATTTATTTTTCACAGGGCACTTATAGTAGAATAACAAAGGGGAAGACTGGTTCATACTAGCGTGGTTGCGGAAAGCCATAAACGCTCTCCTGTCACAAGACTTTCAATAGACAGACGTTCGAATAGGCGTTCCCGTTAGGGTGGGTTCATACTTGATAATTAGGCAAGACGTCTGCAGACGCTTGCCTTTCGAACATGCTTTTTAAGGCTTTTTTACCAACGCGTTATGCGTGTATCGGTGCTACCGCCCTATCCGACATTAGCGGCCAGCCGACGCCTGCCGCTGAAGTTGACCTACCTTAACGCGAACGCCTATTCGAACGCCTGTCTATTGAAAGTCTTGTGAAGTAGACTTTATGCTTTTGGGCGCGATTGGGCGTCAGAGGCGACCGTGTGACAGAATTACCCACACTTGGTCAACCTTGTACCTCGATACACGATACTACTTTTCATTCACGCTTATTCCGTTATTTTTATGGAAGTCGGACAATGTTTGTTATGATTCCTTACCCCCTGGTCTTACGATTCTTTTGATTTAAATCGTCTAGCTACTTAGTTTTATCCTTTTTGTGTAAAATCCAAACTTCAACAGAAGATATGTTTTGGGGACCGTTTTCTCTTATAAAGGCTCGCTTATTCTGCTTGGTCTCGGGGAGGTGTGTCACCTCTTGACGCTTGGCGGGGCGGACGCTTTCCAATTTGTCTACTGTGCGTAGTTGAGCAACTTCCAGTTTATTTGGCTTAATTGTTTAGAGCTGGGAAATACATGGGATTTGTTTTTTTTTTTCAGTTGATGATGTGCTTGTGAAGGTAGTACGTAAAATGGCTTGCTAATGCCAGGATTTGACGTACACTTTAAAACGTGATAAAAGTTAACCTTTCTTTCAAACACCGATAGAATGACGCTAATTTTAAAAAATCGTTGTCGTCCAACAACTAATACAGGGTGAGTCACAAAGATTTACACTCGATTTCAGGAAAATATTAAAAAAAAAAAATATTTAGCAGTTTAGAATTTTTTTTATACATGAACACAATACGCTCATTAGATCCCACCGTCATGGGTAAAAAGAAATTTTGAGTTTAACCTTACCATAGTTTAGATATGGGAAAGTAAACAGAAGGCCATAACAAATATTGACATGGTGTACAATTCTCACGTCCATAGCAGCAAAGCCATTGGGTTCCGTCTCTAAATGCTTAATGACCTTTGTTTTTTTCTAAAGTAAACATTATCATAATCCATCCCAACTGTTGTTGAAAGATTTCAACAATAGCAATAACAGTAGAGTACAGGGCAGGAGGAAGGGAAGCATTCCCCTTCCCCATGGGTCTGACCAGGAAATAAGCTAAGCTACCAGAAAGCAAGGAATTGGAAAGAAAAAGCAGAAAGGAAAAAAAGAGAGAAGGAAGAGGAAGGATTGAAATGCAAAGGGGAAGACCGGGTAAGTTCATAAGATCGACCCCCCCCACAGATTATGAAGGCGTCGTTGAAAATGTGGGTCAACGCCGGATGCAATGGGGTGCCTACATATTTTGCATGCAAAGTTCAGCGAATAACTCTCGCGGCCTCGTTCTTTCCACTTAAAGTCATGGATCGCCCTTGGTTCAAGTCGTCGTAAAGAGATTACCGGTCCCAAAATCATACAGTTCTTTCTCTAAGTCAATCTCTTCGGAGATTACCCGTGTATGGATGTTAACATAGTCCTGTGTCGAAACGTTTTCTTATTGTTCCTAAAAAAAGCTTTAACAATACTTTTATTTTCAAGAACCTAAAGGCCCTGTAATCAAAACTAATTCTCTGTTTTGATTGCGTCGTTACAATCTAGTGATATATATATACCCTGGGTATTATGCGCCAAATAGGAACAACAAATAAATGACTTAGATTGTCGTTTTTTTAAATTCCTCATATATACACATCAGTTAGATAAGAATTAGTAGGTGTGATATTGTATTGATATATCTACAAGGATATAACCTCCTCGCCATGCCCCAAAGAGATTGCTGACATGATGTCTTTTCGGATTGCCTCACCAAAAAGTCGATACCGGTGAAGCTCTGACGAAAAGGGGGGGTCTTGCTAATAAAACACTGAGTCCTATACTTAAGTCTATGCAGATGTCATGTTCAAATTTCAGACTTCATCTGCTCCGTCATGCCATGTCTAAGGAGAATATTGATCAGATGTGCTGGGTGTGTTAATATAGTATTCATTGATTTGAAATTATCGCTTTTGTGACAGCCTAGTAAGTTAACATTGTTAGTGAAATTTCTTGGACATATTATACTGATTTCGAATTTTCAGCGTGTCACTCTCTTCCATGTGATTTATAATGTTCGGCTATTGAACGGTACTAGGGTAGAAGTATTTAAAATGTTATATAGGATATTCACCCGTTTTGTCATTAAACAGCTCTCGAATTTGAAAGACATGTTTGTGCACTCTAGTGTCAATAGAATTGAGAATAGAGCGGAGACTGCCCATCAGGAATTCTGGTTGTACAAATTGGGTAAGCAGGTGTAAAACATGCCCGTACATTCGTTGTAATGGTTGTACTGATGTTGTCAAAAGCCAGCCACAGGGAAAACCTTTCCATTCAGTCAACCCCTAGTTGTACTACGGATCAATGCTATTGATTGGTTGAGGCATTAAGTGTGGGATACAGTACGTGGGGGATAAAATGGGAAATATAATTAGTGAAAAGGAATGAATAATCATAGATTTTCCATAAATCACTTTCGTGATCTCGTGACAAACCTGTTGCCGTCCAATTTTCGTTGCCTCAACAACTTTGTAGTAGAGGCGTAATATGACACGTCCTATACGACCTTGAAAAATTCTAATTAAAGGACTCTTGTACATTTGGTAGGCCTATATATGAATAAACCCAAAAAATTTGTCCCGCTTCTAGTGTGCTGCGTTGGGTCAGAATATTCAAGGTCAAAGGTCAACGACCTTTATACGGCCTATGGACTCGCTCTTCCAAATGGCCTAGAAGCAAAAAGTGGTGTCTTGCCTCATGTTTTGGGGTCAATAAAAACAATAAACACTATTTATTTTTTAGGCTACAAATGCAGCCATCATTGCCTTTTGCCGCATAGAAAGCATTGAAGTCTGATTTTTTACAAGTTTTCTAACGTAAATAGCCAATTCGTCAGTCTCTACAAAATATAAACCAACAATATGACCTTAATATATATAATAATTGAAAACCGCTACAATATTATCGTCAAATCAGTGATACTTGTTCTTAGATCCTCGAACTGATGAGTCCTGTGTGATTTAATATTGTGTACGAGTGCTAGACCTTTTTACATAAATATTTGCATTTGGGTATATTAAAAACCCCAGTACCACCGCTAAATGAGCCAACTCCCGAAACTTGTCGGACAGAACGCCCACCAAATCTCACGTGCCACATCACGCGGCCGTGTGATCGCCCTTCGCAAAAATGTTTCTCTTTTAAAAAAACTTCCAACGACCTCTTGCAGTGGAGATAAAAAATGGTGAGCGGCCATAAGGTCGTGGAAGGGAGGTAATATGAAATGTATCGCCCTCTCACTCCTTAGAAGGAAATCCACTGTACTAGTGCTAGCGTCGTCCACAGCCCTGACCTTTGCACAGAATTCCACTGCATGGATTTGTCGGTGGCGGAGATAGGTCGCAGAAGTAGCACCGCCAACGAAACTCCTGTCAAAGCCCCACCCATAGATCACCTATTGCTCCTGGGTCAAGATGCTAGGCGTCAGCCAAGGGGATGGAACAGCAACACCCTTCGCCGCTTGACAACACATGCATCAAATAGCACTTGTGGGAGATGGAAGAGAAAATCCAACCGACATGTCTGAGATGAAGGCCTCTTATAGAATGCCAGGAGGAGGTGAGCTCAAACATCATATGCCCTAACCATAGAAGCCAGTCAACCAATAATGGTGTTTTGTGTGAATTCAGGTGACTGAGGAAATCCAGTTAGCTCAATGGTCATTTGCTGCAGGCTTCTCTGAGCTGTCTGCAATTCCGGTCTGTAACTATGGTTTAGACGTGGCAGAAAACCACCGGTGGGGGGAAAAGACTTCTTGGCAAAAACGCCTGCCATGTGGAAGAAAGAGACCTCTTGCGTCAGAAAGTGGTGATGGCCTAGTCTTAGATGAGGCATGTATATCCGAGTAACCCACTTTGGCACAAGCCACAGCCCACAAGGTTACAGTCACTAGGAAGTTCCAGAAGGAGCTAAGCTTTCGGTGGGGTTTAACTGTTCCGACACCCAGAATTGCAAGACCATGGCAAATCCCACTCCGAACAAGGCTACGAACGGGGACGATCCGTAAACATACCCTTCACCAGATTGGACAAGGAGGGACTGAAAAAAAAAACTGTCATGATATCACCGGCTCTTACGGGTCTGGCCTGTGGCTGTTCGGTTAAAAAGAAACCTCGGACAGTCGGACACTAAAGTAAACCTACTCCTGAACGACTTCCTTGAGGAAATTGCCAACCTAGTATACGGTCTCAGAAAGCATGGATCGAACTCTATAATCGGCCACACCTGGCTATGGTAACACCTATGATGCGCTAGTGATTTGCCTGGACGTGGCATGGCACCTGTTCAGAAACTCCCACGTCAGTGTAAAGTCTGCAGAAATGCACCAACATGTGCGGAGCATGGGTGGTTGCACCTCTGGGCCGAACGCGTCGGCTGGAAGACCTCTTGCCAAGGTTCCCTCCCTTGGAAGATGGGGTCTTTCCCTACAGCAGATCTAGCGGCTGGGAAACCACAGCTGCCGTGGCAATAAGGTACACGGACCGGCAGTCTCGAGGACAGAGCCACTCGAGACGTTGAGATCATGCAACCGGAGAAGCTATGATCAAACATAGGCTATCAATCCTGAACGGTCCGCTGCATGGCGTCCCGTTTGAACTTGCATGGGATCCGGGATCCAAGAGTAGCCCCTAATGTGCCACAATCTGATGATTCATGACTAAGGCGAACGGATCAGTTGGACGGTCCACCATCTAGAAAATTGTGCGGCAAACTGCAAAGTAGAGCTGCCGCTCCAAAGGACGGCCCTCTGACTTTTGGCTGTTGTCTGGGAGATTAGGGACATCATGGGAGACTGTCCGCAAAACCATTGGCCACTCCCGAAACACCGGAGGTTATCAGCCCGCTGTCCAATTTCGGAACCACCCGAATAGCCGATAATCTGCCATGCCATAGGCTGGGAATGATTAACTCCCTTCTTGGTTATATGTCACCACCGTCATGTTGTCGCAGCGGACAACAATTACCTTCCCCCCGACCCCGGAAATCTGGAGTCAGGCGCAAGCCAGAAAGACGGGCGAAACCAACAGAAAAATTGGTTATTTTTAGCAAACCAATCGGAGAAATCAAGTTCCCATGATTATACTTCATTAAAACATGTACTATGACGTCAAATGGCGGACTATATTGGCACGTTTTGATATAATGGAAAGAGGAGGATTATACCAATCAACCTTACAAAATCAAAGGGTGGTCCAGAGGACTTTGTAAAAGGAAGAAATCAAGATGGTCTAACCAACACCTCAACGGTTCCGGGGACGAGTTTAAAGTACAATTTCATGCAGGATAGTGCATTTAATATTTGGAGAAAATCGAGGAAGGGTGCATTGCATCGTTTTTCTATCTGCTCAGTGTGTTTGTTGACCCCCAAAACCTTGGTATAGACACCTCATTGTGCTTTTACCCAAATGGTGAGAGTAGTTAGAGCCATGATAGCCTTATAAAGGTCACACATGGACCTGTGACTTGAATATCTGACCAACGCAGCTGCCCGAAGGCCGGACCAGCCCTACATAGAATATACAAAAAAGTCCTTTATTAGAATTTTTTCAGGTTGACTCGTATATGGCCTCTACTATTGGATGATTTACCGTAACGGTGTTTGAAAATCTTGGTGATCGGTCTAAATTATGACGTTTACACCGTGAACGGTTTTGGATTCAGCGCTGATGAAAACTGAGCGCCCTCTTGGTCTTAATATACCTCCGAGACAGTAACTTTGACACCACTGTTGTCATATTCATTTTTCATTGGACCTGTGCATCTTTTCCTTGTTTAAGTCATTGAGAAAGAATTCGTGTTAGAATATATAAAAAAGTTCAATGTCCAAAGTAAAGAATTGGCCGTAATATTTGACAACAAGGAGCCAAGAAGCGGCGCCCAACGCAGTCATCAATGTAACGGCGAATGATCTGGTTTTACGCAGACAACGGTAGAAGATCCTTTGTGTTTCCAAATAGCCAAAGAAAGAAGACATACAAGAGATTATTGCTGACGCCAATAATTTCCACCCACCCATCAAATTACCACCCAGACACTACCATTTCTTGACAGTAGTCTCTCATTGAGGTGATCATCTGTCGAGCAGCGTTACTACAAGGACACTGATTCCCATACTATCTGCAATACAATTCATCACACACCCCTGCTTGCAAAAAACAGGCCTCCTTACTCTCAAACTCCTCGTCTACGACGTCTCTGCGATACCGATGAGGACTTCCAGAACAAAGCCATCCAATGAGTCCTCTTCAGCCCACGTACTTATCCCTACCTCAGTCAATGAAGCTGCTATTGTAAAACGCCACCTGAACCAACGCTGGAAGCATTGAACCCAAACACATCAAAATCACGTCGTGTCCTCTGGTTCTCACTACCACCCTCTCAAACGCAGTCGCCCAACAGTAGTCAGACGCAACGCAGCATACTTCAAGCAGACGAGACTAAAACGCAGATCTTCCGTCTCCGCCTCTTGTGTTATCGCCGTGACAGAAACCTACGGGATGAACTAGTTAGACCACCAGCCTTGGAAAAAAACCAACACAAAATAGGTTCTACAAATCCTTGCACAGACCAGATGCAATAATCGTAACCAAGTTGAATCAGCCGACATATTACAGGACCTGGGGAAAAAATTACGTCACAGAGCTTTCACCAGTAACCGAATCCAATCTGATTTAAGCCATTCGTTGCACCCGTGTAATGTTATTTATTTAGGTGAGACCAAACGTCTGATGGCTGACCGTTTCACGGAACATCTCCGTTCCATTCCCCCTACCAAACACCGGTCTTCCCGTAGCTCGACACTTCGCCCACAAAACAAACAAAGGGACACATCAAGATCTCCGGCGTACAATGCCGCTGCGGCCGCATGGCGCCGAGCCACCTCTGTACGCCCTCTCGCCTTTTTCCGCGCTAAAGCACGCGCATATCGAAAACGTTCCCCGTCTCTTCATAACAAATTTCGCTACAACTCAACTGATGAAGGGCGAAGCCCAAAAATTTGTTGTCAGCTTATCTCATTATTACGCATTCTTTACTTTGGACATTGAAATTTTACTATAGGTATTTGTAATGCCGACGCATCTATATATATATATATATATCTATATATATATATAGATATATATATGGATAGATATATATATATATATATTATATATATAAGTTATCATAATAAAGTTGACAAAGTCGGGTGGTAGTCGCAATGCCGTAAAAAGGCCAAACGTTTAACGCTATGTCGGATATAATCCTTAACATTAACAAAATAAGAAGTCCAGTAGAAAAACATCCAAAGAAATGATGGGCTCTATGCAGGTGCCTGGGGCCCACCAAGACTTCGTGTATGAATAGAAAAAAACACAGTTTCTATCCCAGGCAGACGAATCCTGCGATGAAAATGCATAAATTGCTGGATGACAAAAGCGTATTCCCAAGTAAACAGAGTAGAGATGCGTTGTAGAGACTCTCGAGTATTACGCGTGACTGACCGCGCATATGGCCGCACAATCGGACAAAAGATAGGTATCGCCGAAGCGGAAATCTTGAGAAGCACAGTGGGCCGGCAAAATACTGGTGGAGTTCAAATGTCTGACGGTTCTGC